>FXXK01000051.1:704234-748135 GCA_900184695.1 Betula pendula
ACCTCTCTAGAAGCCTCTGCAGCAGTCAGTCCGCATCTTCACCATGCCTCTGCAAAAAATCTCTCTCAAAAAAAATTATCTGAAAAATCTCCCTACTTTCCTTCTCTCACTGCCGAAAATCTCCCTACAAATATAATTCACAAGCAATTCCAAAATCAACGGAATTGCTTGAAAAAATCTATATAATAATTATCTATTTAAATAATGATAGTTGAAATTGTAGCTATTTCTTGCAAAAATGCTATTTATTAAAAAAGTGACATATTATTAATAAAAATTGTGCATATTTTCATCAGATTCTTGTACTTTATATCGTAGAAAATATTTGAACTAAAAATTGTCTTCTGGTTTATTGAAAAAGAAGTATCTCTTTAAAAGTGAAGAAAAATCTTTATGAGAGATTTTTTTTTTTGGTCTTGATAACATACTACTTGTTTAATTTTGTAGTATTTTTCAAACTATTTGATAAAAAGAACAATAAAAATTTGCATAATTTAAGAATTTGCAATTTAAATTTCCTGATCAGCTGTGTGAATTTTTTTTTTTTTGGTAAGTACTGCAGTGTGTGGATTTGATAACACCTTAGTTGAGACACTACGCAACGTGACTACCCAACGCAGTCCTGGTAGGGGAGGCAGTAGCACTGTAGCAGAGTGCAGTGGCTAATGCCGTGATTTTTCTGTAATTATCAGAGACGGTTTAATGATATGAATGATATTAATTATTTAAATACTTTAATTTATTAATTAGTTGTTGGTGGTTGCTACCAGAGTAGGTAGTATGAGTCACTGTGGACTCTGCTTCACAAATCACACAGTTCCTTCGAGATGCGAAAAATTTTTCTTGGTCAAACGACACCAAGAAAAAATAACCAATTAAACAACAATTTGTCCAAAGAGTCCCGGTTACAAAAATCACATTTGGACACTAAATTAACCAACTCAAAAACTAACACGAATAATGTTGATAAACCCAAATTAACCAAGAAAAAAAAATAAAAAATAACAAGTCATACAAATACTGTCAACATTGCATAATAGTTAGGACAACAGAGTCAAAATAGTTATACAATTTAACAAATATAACATTACATACGGTTTGACTACATTTTAAGTTTACAACTCATTAAACGTTTCCCATATGCTATCTCGCATTGCATCCCTGTATAGCTCCATACGCCAAGCACTCGATTTGGATTGGTCAGGTCATTGTCCGGGTGCCACGTGTGGAACAACTGGCATGGCCTCTCGCTGCGATATATCGACCCAAGTTGCTCCGTACATCTCGTGCAGAGCCTCTTTAAATAATGGATCTCTGTCCCCGCAGTCGTTGCGTATAAAATTGTGAACGGTACAACACGCAATAATAAAATATGGCTGCAATTGGATTGGGTAAGAGGGCATTAGATTCAAAATAGGGAACCGATTTTTCAAAATTCCGAACGATCGTTCGACAGTTGAACGTAGGGATGAGTGTGTGTAATTAAACAACTCATTCGGAGTCCCAGGTCCGCTGAAGTTACCCCGAAAGTTCTCCAAGTGGTACCGTTCATTTTTATAGGGAGGTAGGAACCCCTTAAAGCAGGCATATCCCGAATCAACCAAATAAAAATAATCTAAAAAAAAAAATTTAAAACAGTTATACAACTTGCTGTAATGAACTAACGTGCAATGACATAAACAAATATTGAATTACTACTGTCACAAATGTTCAAATAATACCTTCTATTGGCGTTGGGAATAAGACAGTCGGGTCGTTAATGCACTCCATAAAAATGCGCGAGTCATGCGCACTACCTTCCCACCCAGCATAAACATACGTGAAACACAGGTCGAAGTCTGTCACGCACATGACATTCTGGGTGGTCTTCAACTTTCGTCCGCGATAAGGAACACTGTTTTCCCCGATCACAGCTGCATCAATGTGGGTGCCGTCAATGGCCCCAATACATTTCTGCATAAATCAAATAGAAGTATCATTTTTATAGTTAATGTATCAATGGAATTTTTTACAAACCAAACGCATTGTCCAGACATTGTATCTTACCGAAAACCATGGGTTGTACCGTTCGTTGTTCTCAATGTATGGATGTGGAATTTGTGTTGCACAGGGCCGTATTATGGTCTGTCCAAGCTTCGAACATACTTGCTCACAGTCTCCGTCGATCGTTGCAGTCTGTCAGCAACCGACCTTTGCTGAAATCTTTGTGCAGCGACAAGCAAAAAGGCAGCTACTTGCTCTGTAATCTTAACATAGCGGCTACTTCGCAAAAAACCGTTTTGTTTAAGGGTATTACATAACTTCAAAAAAGTGTCTGGAAACATTCGAAACCGCTCATAACAGGTTGTTGGGTTTGGATTAGTCAATACCCAGTGAATCCACGCAAGGCCCTTGAGTTTTGAGGTGCGTTGAGGAATAGGAAGTTTTGTTTTTTGGTTCTCCGCATAATCATGGCATTCTGCCACCAAAACACACATTTGCATTAGCAACATTTCTATCTCCACAATTGCCGGAATCTGAAACCTTGCATCATCCTCGTCCAACGAATCCTTATCATATTCCGGATTGTTGTGTGCGCCGATAATATCCTCCCAATCCCAGAATTGATTTCCTTCACTTGGCATTCCATCCCATTCCCAGAATTCATCTGCTTCAGTTGATGTTCCAACATTCTCCATGTTGAGTATTCTATATGAATAAGCATTTCACTTGGTCAAAAATTGAAGATGGACTAATAAGTTGTCATTCAATAAATAACAAGTACCTAATAAAATTAAAACATCATCGGTTCGAAATCAAATACTGCATACATATCCTTAGTGCGGAAGCAAATAGTGCATAAATATCCTTAATGTCAGTCATAAACGCAAAATACATCTGAAAATAAAACTAAATAGTGTTATGGTGAATATAAAGCAGAATAGCCCTCAATCATAAAGTAGCCAATGCCGGCGCCCCTCATCATCCATGAGCATAAACACCCTCGCAAATTGTGGGTTAGTGACCGCTAAGCAAGCTCGGGTATATCGAGTATTCGGCAATGGAATCTCATGGCGCAGATTGTTGATTATAGCCATGCAATCTGCAAGATGGTCCGCAACATGATGTCGTCGGCTAGATGTAGCATCCCCCACTGGCGGACTGTTGCTAGCCCCGAAATTCAGCTTCTCATTGACGTCCTTTCTTAAGTCTGTAAATTGTGTGCGCATACTGTTATAGAATTCAGTGGCTTCTGAGGAACGCTTGCCAGACCGGTCGGGTTTGTTGGGTGAAGCTCGCCTCTTAGATCCATGCCTCGGTGCCGGTATGGGACAACAATCGGGCTCGGCAAGATCTACGAATGTTGCGGGGATGTTTAGGTCTACGAAATGATCTACGTCGATCGTGTTTGGAATGTCCTGTGTGCTAGCATGCCGGTGCTTCCCCGTCGCAGATGTGCCCATAAATATGAAGCACAAGTCAGGATAGCGTGCTGGTGCCCCGCTTCTAAATCTTGCCAACTTTTTTGTTAAACTACTCTGAAAAAAAAAAAACAAAAAAAAACAAAAAAACACTATGAATGAGTACAAGGTTGATAAACAAAACAATATGTACGTACTTAAAAATAAATCGCAGGACTTACTGATTCCAGTTTCTCCCATTGAACCTCATCGCCTACGACCGTATTGGTTGCAGCATCCCAACCAAACCCTGTTCCAATTGAGCCGCCTATAAGCTTCGTGAAATCGTTGTAATTTTCCTTAAGCCTTCCGACCCTTCCCTTAACTTGCTCAAATGAGTATGGTGTTCTGTTTGGTCCCAACCGCTTGTTTACCTTTTTGTTGATTTTATGTAGCAGATCTTTGCCAAATGGCGAACGATGCCCTTCTTTAGTAAGGTCCACAAGAATGTCGATCAAAATATTGTCATTATGATGACTCCAATTCGCGCATCTGGACGATTGTGGTAATCGCGGGGGGGACGGAGTCCGTTCTAGAAAATTCTTTCGGGGGGACTTGCGGGGGGTAAAGAATGACATCTAATAATACGTGTAAAACAATGTACCAAAATAGATAAATAGCATGTTATGGTATAATTGTAGAACCCAAATTCTATACAAAACGATAAATTATTTCGAAAAATACAGTTGTACATAACGCTCCAAACGAAAGTAAGGGAAATAGAAATGGACTCAGTAGCATACCTTTGTTTTGGCAAATCTTGGTCTCAAGAAGTACCCACACTGCAAAATGGAAGTACGAAACACAAACAAACATTCAAGACAATTTAATGTATGGCGAACATAAAATGCATATAATAGTTTGTGCTTCACATAGATCTCATTCTTGTATGAAGCAGTAACATTGCGAAACTAAGTTTGCAATCACAAACTTTTCAAAACATTCAACCCGAGTTCCAAAGGAAATGGGATGGTTTTGTATTTATCAGACGATTTTGTATGGTAGCTTCATCTTTAATTCATTGTAGACAAAATCATAAAACAAATCACTATTAATAATGGCTGCCATTCTAATAAATTTTATCTGAATTTTGTTTATTGACCTGACCAATTCAATTTACGTGCTGACCCAACCAAAAAAATATCACAATTAATAGATAAATAAACATAGGCAAATTGTAGCAGGCAACACTTGGTAATAATCAATCAAAGCAACAGGGGCCACACAAGTTGTAAGAAGATTCTCCCAAATCTTCCCAACCCCCCAAGAAAACAAAATGGAGCCTTCTGCAATCCACATTTAATTAATCCAATCAAAAACACATTATCACCCATTAATCAAACCTAAACAACAATCCCCACTAAACAAAATCATCATATTAGGTTAATTACCAAACTCCATACACTAAAACATTACTAATTCACTCAGTGTTCCACACCCACACGGCTAAAAAAAAGGCATCAACCACCCAAAATCAAGCACACAAAATAGCTATAATTACATTCTAGTTACCAACTCTACCTACAGTAGAATATTACTTTGAAAGAAAGCTTAGAAAAATTTCATCCTTGTGCCAAAAGGAAAAGAAATTACTCTTAATATTTAAAATTTATCAAATCACATATTAAGGCTTGGATTATTATTAAATGATTGAGATTACATATTAAACTGACTTATATTAGAAAAATTTATCAAATCTTTTCCGATATCCATTTTAAGTGAAATAAGAAAAATTATTTTGATTTTAAGGATTTAATAGTATAAAAAAGATGTAAGAAAATGGACAACAAATGTACAAAAAGAGATTAAAAAAAAAACATTTCTCTTTATCATGTGACCAAAAAAAAAATTGTTACATTAATTACCAACTCTCCTACACTAAAATATTACCAATCGAGAAAACTCCAAAAAAAAAAAAAATAGAAAAAAAGAGAAGAAAAGAAAAAGGCATCAACAGTAAACCAAAGTCTAAAATTTGAGCATTGGCCGGCCTATTCCATAACAAAAACAGAGCCATAAATAGAGGCCAAGTTGAATACTGCGATTTTTTTTTTTTCCCTTCAAACAAATGAATCAAACGCACCCAACAAGAAGACAACAAAATCTGAAAGCAAATCAGATATTGAGTAGAAGACGAGGAAATTAGACCGCTATTCCTTCGATGAGAGTGATTTTTTGTTTTTTTTTTAAAGTATTTTGAGATTATTGAAATTATACGGTTCAAATGCTGTAAAATAAACTATCAGAGGACTGTATAATTTTTTCAATGGTGTTAATTTGAAAGAACAAATGAATCGGACGGCCTACTATCTTAAACTACTCGAAAAAACACAAAGACAAACAGTAAGCGATCCATAAAAATCAAACTACGTAGCCAGCTAAGTACAGAGCACAAAAAAAAAAAAAATCGAATGAATACAATGGGTGAACGAAAATTACATGCTAAGTCAGAAAAGCCTTACAATTGTCCTAGAGATACGAAAATTGCATGCTAAGTTAGAGATTTAACCGAATAGGAAAAAATGAAGAAAGGAATGGCTAACCTTTGCCTTTGATCTTGTATGTGGACCTATTGTTGCCAGTGTAGTCCACCGACGGAGTCGGGAGCCACCAACGTCTGCTGAGGACCTTCTTCGTTGTTGTACAATACCAAATAGCTCCATCTTCACTTATAGCCAAGGGTTCGGGACTGTAGAACCTTGAAACAATGAACCGGAGTACGTACGGACTCGGGATGGAGAAGACGTTTGAGGCCAAGACGTCAAGGTCGCTGCTGGCCTTTTGCAGGTTTGGTGGTCTCGAAAAATATGGAGTTGTATAGCATTCATGATCGAGCGTTGAGAGTAATGGTTGCAGTTGTGATCCAATGCCTGCCTCGGACCTCTAATCTATTGCAGGCCGTAGAGAGATTCGTTCAGACTGAGAGGACTTTCGGCAGTGAGAGAGGGAAAGTAGGGAGATTTTTCAGATAATTTTTTTTGAGAGAGATTTTTTGCAGAGGCATGGTGAAGATGCGGACTGACTGCTGCAGAGGCTTCTAGAGAGGTGCTGCTGGTCCATTTGTGAGAGAATATCAAAAGAAGGGGTATTTTTGGTATAAAATAATAATGGGTTGGAAGTTGTCTCGGTAAGTACATCTCCTGAGACTCGGTTACTGTGCATCAGTGATGTGCACAGTAAAAAAAAGAAAAGGCTCAAAAATCGTTTATATATATGTCAAATCAAAATATTTTTTCAAATAAAAAACAGGCTCTAGAAAGCGGCTGATCTATGATTGATAAAGTAGGTTTTCATAATTCGCATGGCTGACTTCGCAGCCTCTAGAAAGTGGCCGACCACAATGATGTGTGGTCGTGGCGTGTGTTTGGCAAGTACTAAAATAGCAGGGAAAGCACGAATAAAAAAATAAAAAAATAAAAAAATAAAAGCAGGGAAAGCATAGACGCCTGCCCACGTATCTGGGGTCCACAGCAGTCTCTATCCCCTGCCCCGTGGCCGTGGAATTCAGCAGTTATTTTCATGATTTTTATGTTTAAGAATTTTGACTTTTGACTTTTTGAATTTTAAAAATAATTAAACACTCTATAAGATAATTTTAAAAAAATGTACCGTAAAAAAAAGTAGACAAAATTTGTTAGTATTATATCAATACCAATTATAATTTGACATGTATCACTTTTGATAACATAACTTAAACAAAAATTAAATTTAAAATATTAATGAAAATTTAAAATATAAAATACTCTTAAAAATATAGAAAATAATTTTCATCTTTATGCATGAATATTCTATGTCATTAAAAAATTTGCAAAGGTGACCCTCTTGTGCAATCTTGTCATGAAATAAACTTTCAAAGTGTAAGAACATCTTGGTCCTCCTTTGAGGGGTTTCCCTTAAAAAAAAATAAATAAATAAATAAAAAAAAAAAAAAAAAAGATAACTTTATTTTGTAAAATTGGCGACAACTAATCTGCCTATGAAATATGGCGCAAGCCTAGCTTTTAAAAACAAAAATAGAAAAGGGAAGTCACAGGCTGGTGAGTATATCAATATCTTGTCTATTCTCAAGGACTGGTCCTGGGGGAGGGGAGGCCTACATAATGAGAGGGTTCTATTGGATCATTTCAGCCAAAAAATTAAAAAAAAATGGTTAAGTTGCACTTGCTTCGCAATTAATTTAACAATCAAGGTGATAAGAAAATTGGTAAATTGGGTGCTTCCGGCCTTAATTCCCGAAATTGAGCAAGCTCAATTAAGCTTAAATGAGCTGGGAGGTCTCAATTGACATGTAAAATGGTCCAATTGTATTAAGCTGAATGTAGTTTGTGTTAGGGTTTCTTGAATAATCGGGGATTTTGGAAATCCTGCAATGATTCATAATCTTTCTGCCTATCTCTTCCACTATTCATAAATTATGTTGGTAGAGTCGTTTTGCACGTTACAAATTCAAATGCAAAGGTCAAGTCAAGAATAGTACCACTCTGTCCCGTCCACTAGACCAAAAATCAATTATCCAAACAAAAAGTCATATCTAAATTTAACTCTTTCTCGTCCCTCTCTCCATAATCCTCACCGGAATTAGTCCAGAACAATCTATAATGGCTACCAAATATTTCATCTATAAAAATCCTGGACTGTAATCATATTACCACCTTTTTTTTTTTTTTTTTTTTTTTTTTAAGTGATATTTGTCACATTTAGATTGGTACTGCGGGACACATGAATGAATTTGTCAAATTTTCTAATGTTATAGACCATTTTTTTCTTACCCTATAGAATAGTTAATCATTTTTTAAAATCGAGATAATTATTTGTCAAAATCTCAAATGACATGAATAAAAAATACACTTATCATAAAAAAAAAAAAAAAAGATAGTTGAATGCTTCATCCTAAATGCGATAATGTTTAATATTACTTGGAGTTAAAGTTTGGTTTTTTTCCTTTTTTTTTGTTTTTTATTAAAAAAGGGAAAGGGATACTGGAGAGAGTTTTTCCCACTCAGCCACTGTTGATTCAAATGGATAAGAAAAAGGGTAATCAATTAGGAATGCTTCTAAGCACAAGGTGGGATGTGGCACATTTATCAAGACAATTTACTCTAAAATTAGCACTTCTTGTAACTCTCAAGTTGGATTTAATCTTTTATTTATAAGTAATATTATTTTTTATCGAATAATATAACGTATTTTAAATTATTTTTTATGTTAATTACGTAAAAAGAATGAAAAAAATTATTTCAAATAAGTCATATCATCTGCATGTATAATAAATAAGTGTATTTATTAAAAAAAAAAGAAAAAGAAAAAGAAAAAAGGAAAAAAATGTATTAAGTAAAATTTGTCTTTATTTATACAATCTTAGTGGTGACTAGAGCGAATGTGTTTGAAAAGCTAGCTAGTAGACGTGACTCCCACGTCGGAGAGATGCATGTTTTCCTCACTTTCAAATATCTACCTTATTATTTACAAAAAAAAAAAAAAAATATCTACCTTATTAAATTGGAGATTGGACTTACAAACCAAAAAAAAAAAAAAAAAAAAAATTGGAGAATGGAGATTGGCATAACACATGAGAATTGACAATTTATTTTTTCTTTTTATTTTCTGAGCCATCACAATTGACTGCTGATGGGTTTTTTCTCTCTCTCCTTGGACTTCAAAAAGCTGAAAAAGTACCGTAAATGAGGTGTCGGTGGACGGGGGGATTTGAAGTGAAAAAAATCTGGGCTATCATTCCCTTTTTTTTTTTTTTTTTTTTTCCATAAAAATTAACTACACTGTTAATATTTTTATAATTACTTTTTAATATTTTTTTTAATTTTATATCATATCAATAATTTTTATTATTATTCAAATAAAAGACTCACTAAAAATAATTTTTTTTTTTACTTTCCATACAAAAAATTTATAATATTTTCTACTTTATATTACATTATTCACTTTTTACTATTTAAAACACAAAAAAAACCAAAAGCATTTTTCCTTTTGGATATAAATTTTTTACAAACTGGTTTGTAGAAAACTCATACAAATTAATCTTTAAAAGTGACATGTGTTCTTAGCATGTGAGAAACACATGTTTTTTTTATAGTATGTGTTCTCATATTTTTTTAATAACATTATATAAAAAAGTTTGTGTTTCTCACATGCTTAAAAAAAACATATCATTTTTAGAAACTGATTTATAAGACTTTTCTACAAACCAGTTTGTAAAAAATTTATGCCCTATTCTTTTTATTGTCTGAGCCATGACAATCGACAATTGACAATTGACTGCTGAAAATTATCATGATAAGGGAGAAGGTGTTGGGTTTTTCTCCCTCTCCTTCGGACTAGAAAAAGCTAGAAAGTTCCATAAATGTGGGCAATGTTTGGCAAAGGGCTGGGGGAGGGGTCTGTTAAACACTAAAAAAAAAAAAGCATTGTAACTTTTTATATTTTATCAATTACTTTTTTAAAATTTTTTTTACTTTTTATATTACATGAAACACTTTTATTACTATTTAAATAAAATATTCACTAAAAAATTTTTTTTCTTTTTTTTAATTTTTTCATATAAAAAATTTACAATATTGTTTCTACTTTATATCACATTAAAACTCAAAATTTTCCAAACTCCAACCCAATGCCCATGGTATTTGTGGACATGGGATTTAGGGAAGGGACAAAAATCTAATCCTTGCATTGGAAGGAAGAAGTCCAAGCTGACAGTGTTAGAACGTGGTGGTGGTTCTAGAAGCACTAGATTCCCCATAAATCATAATCAAATACGACTCTCTCTCCGTCCAAATATTTAATCTATAAATTAAATCCCAATCCAACAGCCTCTAATCACATTACCATCCATTTCTTTTTGTTAAACAACGATGAAATTCTTCAAAAAGAATTTGTTCAACTTTTTCAAATCCATAGCCTTGCTTTTGTTAATCCTCACATCCAAACATGTATTAGCTTTTAGGCCTTTAACAGGAGAGAAGCCTGTAGACACTGAGGATGCAATAGAAGATGTGCCTCCAAGAGCTCCTGTCCCGCCATCTGCTCCAAATGCTTGTACTTACATACCTGGGAACGGTGGCGGGGGACATTGCGGAAACTTTCCTTAAACTTTCTTATGTGCTATGAACCATGGTACTGATCTCTTTTTTTTTTTTTAAGACTAGTCTGATCTTGTGTTGTTTTTGTATTCTAAGGTGTTGAAAATATTGTTTTGCATATCTTAATCTAATGTCTCGGTTACAACATTATAAAATTTAAATTTCACAAATATTATTCCTATGATTGAGTTGTTTTTGTCATCCAGAATTTTGGTGTTAAAATTGGTGGAGTGTTTTTTACTTTTTTTAGAAAAAAAAAAAAAGAATTATTAAATTGGATTGATTTCCGATTCTCCTAAGCTATGATTCAGTGGAGCTGAAGATTGGGCTTGTGATACTCATGTTTATGACTTTAATGGAATTATCCATTGTTATTTGTTATTACCTTCATAATATTATTTAGAAAAAAAAGAAGAAACTATTTCATGATTCCTCAATAAAGAGATAAAAAGGGCCAGATCCAAGAAGGCCGAGAAAGGAGCTTCGGAATCGGGCCTTTAAGAGTGAAATTGAGTCACACCCCAATGGGCTCGCTGTCCTCTTTGGATGAGAAGCATCTTCTTTAATTTCATTATTTTCAATTTTTCGTTCCCATTTAGACCCTTGTCTTCTCGACACTTGCACGCGCGCGCACGCACACAAACCAACACTCTTCCTTGCGCCCGAGCCACCACTCATTCCGGTTAGCACTCGTCGGATTCCGGCAAGCTAAACTCCTTTTTTAGATTTCAACCTATTTCACAAGGAATGTCAGGTTAAATTCTACAACCCGCCGTCTTTTTTCTTCAAGTTATAGTCTTATATAGAGGCTTTGGGGTCTATTTCCATTCTGTGGGGGATTGTAGAGTTTTATGGACCATTTGGGATGGGATTTTCCGGTGCTGGGTGTGGGGGCCTACGAGGGCGGAATGTTTGGGGCCATTCGTAGTTGTTGTGTAAAATCTTGCCTTTTGATGCTGCGTGAAGATTTGAAGAATTCTTGAGTTAGGGTTTCGGTTATTGGGCATTTTGTTGGTTCGGCTGTGTTTTTTCAAATTAATTTTGTTAATTTCTTTCATTTGCGTCAAGTTATGGTTGATTTGAGATCATTTGAAGACGTTAAATAGTTTTCACAAATCCTTTTTCCATTAGCCAGTAATTGTCTACAGATTTTTTTCCTTAGCCGCCTCTCTCACTCCCTCTCCTTTCTTAGGCTCTGGATTTCCTTGTTTTCGTTCCTGAATGTGTGGTTTCAGCTAGGTCAATACTTTTTGTTTGGGTGAATATTCGGTAAGTAGAGTTGGACCCCGCCTTTTCTTTTTTTTTTTTCTTTTCGTTTTTGGTTAAGGAAGGTGTAGCAAAAGCACGTCTCGGTTACGGAAGTTAGATTTCGAGCCGGTGATGAACAGAACAGGGATAGGTTCTTTGTTGTGCTGAAAGGGGATATTGTCGGCGTCTATAAGAATTTGGCTGATTGTCAGGCTCAAGTTGGATCTTCAGCAATTCCTTTGGCCCTATAATTACTGCTCTATAATGTTATTTCGTTTCTAAATTTGCAGATTTTCTTATTGATTGTCTCATTTTGTTATTCTATACAATGTTTTTGAGACTCCTTTGGGACTGTCTTCCAAAGAAATGGTGTTGATTTTAAAATTCATAATCATATATACATAGAAACATTAGCAATTGAGAAAATTCAGGGCATTAGAAACTTTATGTTATGATGTTGAATGATCTAGAGACAGTTGCTGCCACATATTAAGTCTGTATTATTTGTGCATAACAATTCACATAACTCTGTTAGAAATATGGATAATCATGCTTGGCTATTCAACTCTTGAATAAAAGTAGATATTATTTCTAATTTACTTTTTGGTGGATGCAGATTTTTGTTTCAGATAAATTATTACTAAATTGAAAGATGTTAAAGAGAAAAAATAGTAAGTGTAGTTTGACAATCCTTATTTAAGTTGCTCTTGCTCGTTTTGCTTGTGGTTGTTTTCCAGTATTTACATTCACTATACATTGAAGCTTTCAAGATTATGACTTGGTTGTTGGTTGCTAATTGGTCATTATCTGTCTGGTTGCATATGCCAACAATAACTTTTTTTGCTTTTTGCTTTTCCTTCATGAAAAGTATGTTCGGCACTCTTATGCCTTGCCCTTCCAAGCAAGATGACTTATATTGTCCATTTTAACAATTTAAAACTCTTCTTTTCAATATGATGTGAAGGAAAATAATTATCTGTATCAATTTGATGTGAACTTCTTTCAATTATTCTCTTTGTGGGTTGAACTTTTCCACTAGTTCCTCCGGATCTCTAATAAATTTGTCCAAACAGTTGAAGGTGGCTGTGTTCTGTTTTTGGCAGATTCTGTTTTTTCTTCTTTTGGTTTCTGATCAAGTTTACTTGGCAACCCCTATTTTAAGTTTTGAAGGATGGGTGTTGGAACATTAAAAATCTTCTGTTGGCTCCCTATCTCATTGTTTTCTTTGGCATAGTGGTAAAGTGATTGTCAGCTCTCTTAACTTGTGAGTTATATATATGCTGTTACAGGATGGAAAAATTGACGCCTGAAGTAAAACTTACAGAGTGGAACCCCAACTATTCCATACCATTACATTCCTGACGAGCCAGTTACTGCTATTGTTGATTCACCTGTACCAGCATTTCAGCGACATCAACGCCATTGGTCTTTTGGCACAATGCCTCTTTGTGTTTTGCATTTGTTTCAAAGTGTTTGAGATGGACTAGATGCTTTTACAGAGTTTTAATGTTTTTTTTGTGGATCAAATAGTCAGTTTGTGGACATGGTCTAATATTGGAATATAGTTTGAGCTGGATTAAATGTTTTTTCATGTTGTTAAAGTATTTTGTGGATGATATAGCCAGTTTGTGGACATGGTCCATTGAAAAATATGATAATTGAAAGAAAAAAAAAAGACTGTCGAAAAAATACAATCCTTAGAAAAGAAATAAAATAAAAGATAAAATAAAATAAAGAAAGAATATTTAAATTATATAGAAAAGAATAAATAATTAGATGTGTAGTGCTTTTTAAAAGCTATTAGCTAAAAAAAAAAAGTTTTTGATTAGCTATTTTAGATTAAAATGTACATCAGCCATTTAGCACTCATAATACTATTACGCTTTCCATTAATCGAAATGAATATTGCTATATTTACACATAATTTGGGCGTCTTCATCATTATCTATTGATTGAGTAATTAATTATCCGAGATTTGACAAGAACATACCTTTTTTGAACTTGGAAATGTGTAATAATTTGGTAGAGCCATATATATCTTCTTTAAACTTGGGAAGTCTGATCAGTCATTGATGAAAGCCCATAACACATTTTCGAAATGTATTTTGCCAGACTGCCGGGCTTACGAATAATTTCTTGAATCCTTAGATGTCAAATATGGACCTAAACTAGTATCAAATGCAGCCCAAGTCACTATGGAATCAGACCTAGTGGATTCGTTTCTGGTTAGGTGAAAAATGCCCACCTCAACCAACAGTCGGTGGCCATATGAGGCCCAGACAAGGGTAGTACTGTAATTGTAACCAAGGCGTTTTCCAGCAGGGATAGCAGGGCGGGAGCCCAAACTTATGAATAGTACTAGACCACATTGGTTGGCAAGTTTAGCTAAGGTTCAGTCTAGAGGTTTCTTAAAGAGATAGAGGTGTCTGATAATGGCCAGGGGGTGGCTGTTCCAGCCGGGTTTTTTTTTTTTTATTTATTTTTTAATTATTAAGGATATTTGTTGGTAGGAAACATTAATAATTTTTGGTAGTTTAGAGTAAAGGTGTACAAATGAGATAGTTATTAACCGCATAACCGTAAATAACTGCAACCAAATAACTACTTAATGAGAGTCAATTGGCAAGGTGAAATGGGAGTTTATATGAGGGGTTATGTGAGAGTTTGTTGGAGGTGTAGCAAAAGTGCTAGCGCCGGTTGATCGAAAAGTTAATGGGGGGTTGGGTTGCGGTGGGTCTAGCACATGAGAGTTACCGGCTGAGGTCATCAAACTGAAAAATTATCAGGGTGTTTTGCGTTTGGACCGGTGCACCATAAATGCCAACGTCGACCAGTAGAAGAGCTCTGGACCTGATAGTTGGCATGAGGTTTTTTGTCTTGAGGATTAGGAATCTCAAAAGATTGAGAAGTCGGTTCTCACAAATGATGCCAAATGTGAACATAGTGATCACACACTGTCGACCAAAGGGAGAATCTGCCGAATTCCATTATACGCGATTTGAAATTATATTTTCAATTTGGTAAAATTAATTACTTCAACCAAATTTTTATTTAGTCCTCTTAGTTCCAAGTTATTCTTCTTAATTCAAAGTTTAAACAACGCATAGGATTGACAAATGTCATGGCCGGCTTGAGCTTGATATTCATTTTGTCATATAATGATTAATTAAATATGCGATTGTTGTATTTTTATGCATACATTTGCCCTTTAATGAAACAAAGTCCAATATGCATGACTGAGAGATCAAAGGATTTGAGTACCCTTCAAAAATATCTAGCCGGCCTTCAACCTTTTTATATATATATATAGTGCGAACAAATCCATTCAAGAACCCTCAAAGATCGATGCACCCATTTCTTTTCCTATAAATTTTCATCACCTTACTTGAACAGGATTTGTTCTATAGGTCCGTACCTCTGTATCCTTTTCCTTATCTCCTCCCATTTGCCCTTGCACTGATCAGAGAGATGGCAGCATCAGCATCAGCATGCACTGGTAATTAAGTATTTCAGCTTTATTGCTTCTGCATGTAATTTAAGACAAAACACTGTAATAATTCCATGTGATATATATCAAATACATGATGGGCTAGCTTAACATACGCACGCATGAACACGGTTGTTTAATAACAATTTTGTGGATGTGTGTATGCTAACCTTAAGAACCGGCAAGAGCTCGTGGCCGGAGCTGGTGGGAGTAAACGGAGAAGCGGCAGCATTAACCATTGTTAGAGAAAATTCAAAGGTTATTGGCACCGTCATAGTCAAGGAAAGAATGATGGTGACCATGGATTTCCGTACCAATAGGGTCCGAATTTGGGTCGATAAGAATGAAACTATGAAGCAGACTTTTCAAATTGGTTAACACCAGGAATTCATGTATTATTATTATTAATTTTTTTTTTTGTGTATTAAAGGAAAAATGTATCTGTGGTTTTAAAAATACAGAGAGTGCCTCTCTCAATGAGCATGTACCTTCTTAAATTAGACACATTTATCTTGATAATTTAGTCTGAGTTTTAAGCAATCATATGGATTCGTCCAAAAACTTTAGGAAGGGAAAACGGATACGTCATAACCATCTCTCTTTCTCTCTCTCTCTCTCTTCCAATTTTGATTTTACGAAAAGGAGAAGGAAAGTCCTAGGCATGTAACTCACTTGTTCAATCATAACATGACATATCGCATTTTGAGCTTGATGAATCCATTGTAAACTGTAAGGCGCTTTAGAACTTTGGTAATTAGGAGTCCGTTGGAATTAAGATTTTATTGAATAATTTTAATGGATTCGTTCAAATGGTAAGGGCATTGATCTTGGTGACATTTTCATAATTAAGTTTAATGTTCAAATTTTTTTGAGTGTAAATAATTTTTTGAGACATGTTTATTGACAAAATCGGAGTCTTATGCGACTCGTACGTAGAGGGTGTTTTGCACGAGTCCGAGCGAATTTGTCCGACAGGTATAAATACACGAAATAGGCCTTAGAGATATTCTCCATCATTTAAAAAAAAAAAAGGTATCATTGATTTTGATATAAAAGTACTATATTGGGAAAAAATAATTAGTGTTTTCTTGAATTAAGAAAAATAAAGAATTTAATATTAATGTTAATCGATAATATCAAGCAAGCTAATGGGGTCATGTTAGTTTTTTAAAATTCTACACCCATGTGGTGGGTCAAGCTGGCCCCGAACTACTACTACCAGTCTACCAGACTACAATACCATAGATTACTTGTTTAGGTAACCAAACTCCGTTGTAAAATGTAATTCTTTTCCATTCTCAATTACGACCCAAAAAAAAAAAAGAATCTCCATAGTAAATGACTAAGGACATGTTTGGTACGCGGAATGACTATTCCAAGGAATAGTCTTTATTAAGAATAGAATGAGTGTAATGCATTAGCCTTAAAATAGTCATTCCGATGACTATAAGGGAATAGTTATTCATTCAATTAAAGGAATAGCCATTCCTCTTAAATTTAAGAGGAATGGCTATTCCTTCAATTGAAGGAATAACCATTCCATCATGGCTATAAAAATAGCTATTACAATACTAATTCACTACACTTATTCTTTTTTTAATAAGGGCTATTTCAAGGAATAGTCATTCCGCGTACCAAACATAACCTAAATGGGTGAGAACTGTAGAAAGAAATGAACGTCTATGCATAGCATGCATATCTATATATTATAGGAGTGAATGTATATGTCAATTTTATGTTTATTTTGTATAAATTAAAAATGATGTGGCTTTTAAAATCATCAATAAATGTATGATAAATTATTATTGACTTTTAATTTAATAATGATTTTAAAAGTCACATAAATTTTAGTTGACATAAGGTAAATATGAGACTTGATATATATTATTACTCATATTATATAGGCTGCTGCCAAAAATATTAGAGTTTTTTTCAATTTAGGATCTATTTGAGATTGTGATTTTTAAAATATGCGATTTGAAAACATGATTTTTAAAAACACAGTTAAGAGTTTGGCAAAATCACAGTTTAACATTTAAAATCGCAATTTAGTATTTAAAAATCTGCGGTTTCAAAAAAATACCCTCTTATCTGCGATTTGAAAACGCAGATTTTATGCGTTTTTAAATCGCAATTATCAAACGATCTATTTTTTGCGATTTGGTTCAAAATCGCACTTTTTATCTATGAAATCGCAATTCTAAACGCACCCTTAATTAGTTAATGGCTAGGACTCTTAATCATGGTACTAATTATGGGCTGCAACGTCGATTTATTAAAAAAAAAAATTACAGTACCACAAACATTTCCTATTATATAACCAAATCATAGTGAACTGATGCAATTTAAATCCACTCGTTATTAATTGGAAATATGAAAAATCTCATTTTCAAAGATGCCATGGCCATGTTGTCAAAGAAGGCCTACACTACAGCGCACAGAGAGCAGATCCACAAAGAACCTCTCTCAACATCAAACGCTGGCGTTCTAATGTCAATCTTTTTCTCCTTTTGTAGGACAAGATTTTTATTACCTAAACAAATGGATAAGTCTGCCGAGCTGCTGAGATAAGGCAAATTCATGCATTCAATTATAGCGGCTAGGATATAATAATAAAAAAAAAAAATTTGTAAAGATTATTTTAGAAAACTTGGAGAGGCAAAGAGCAAGAAACTTCAATCTATATATTAATTGTAATAATTTGGTCACATAGGCCTTTTTTTTTTAAGTGTGAAAAGGACAATAACTAGATCATGGGTAAAGGAGAGTCATCATCCAAGCTCCGTTATATTACTTATTTTTCATTTCTTTTCACAATATTTAAATTTAAGAACTGTGGCAACCTCACCCTATCCACGCACGAGGAATAAGAATTCATCTCGATGTCACTTGAAATGAAGGAAATTAATTCATAATTAAAATTAAATATATAATATATATATATATATATATATATATCATAGTATATATATATATTATCGTGTTATTTAAAATCAATATAAGTCGGCCTGGCTTTTTTATTTTTGTGTAAAATCTTTCATAATCTATTAATAATATGTCATGAGAAAAAAATTCTTACAAATCATGAGTTTTAGTTACAATCAATAACATAAAGCGCAGATAACCATAACACAACGCTATGAGCTTACATAGTCATAGAAAAAGATGAAACCTATCTATGACATCATCTTTCGCTCACCCATGTAGAACACCGATTAAAGAACAGATCTATTCCGAGCAGACTAGATCTAAAATATGGGTAGCCCAAAATTACACAAACTTTATTTATTCGATCGTGAAAGATAACCTCCCACACTGATTTATGCTTCTCTAACTCTAAAGGTTAGGAAACAAAACCGTCTTCGACTCAAGAGCTAAGACAACAAGTAAAACAAACAACACAAACAACAAAAAATTAAAAAACAACAAAAAAATCTCAAAACACAGCGGCGTTAACCGTTAGAGAGGCAGCGCCACAACACATGAAGAAGATGAAGGGAAAGAGGAAAGAGGAAAGAGATTCCTCCTCTTCCAACCGGCACTTTTTTCGGTTTTTGTCAATCAGGCCCGGCTTTTGGGTGGCGATTGATGCAAACTGTGGGCAAACAATTGAATTTTAAACGCAATAATGTCTTATTAATTTGTAAGGATCTGAGTTGCCCGATAGGACCAATCCCAAAGTGTTCACACAGATAAAATTCCAATTAATTTTAGTTCTTTGGTGTTCTTGTTCACATAAAAGAAAAAAAAATTAAATCCTAATTTCTAATTGGGATATGTCACTACAAAAAAAAAAAAGAAAAAAAAAAAGCGCTCTTTTGTATTGTTTTGTTAGCATTCCTTATAGTCCTACAAGCAATGCGAACTAGTTTACATTAATTAGAAAAAAAAAAGGGTTTACATGGCTTGGCAAAGGATGCTAAATGTGTAGTCGTTAAAATAAAATTGTATTGGTTGCACAATAATTGAAGCAAATTTACATAGCTTGTTATCAAACAATGTAAAAGAATTTACTATTTTAAATGATGTAAAAATTTAGGTAGTTTGATTTAAAAACGATGTAAAAATTTAATGTCATTTGTTGAACAAGCTACATAAAATGTAAATTTTTATTTTTTTAAACCCAAAAATAAAAAAATAAAAAATTTAAAAACCTAATAAATGAATTTCAATAACTTGATAGACGATGCAATTCAACAATCTAGATTAAAATTAAATTCTGATATAATTCACTCATAATAAGTGTAAACACATAAAATAAATTCAAAATGAAATAAATTTTTGCAACTCGACACAATATTAAACAGAATTTCTAAAGAAATAACATATATAAACGCAAAAGTTCTAAGGTTTATAAAATATAATGTTTAAAGGTAGAATACTAGGCTACATTACAAGTACAATCAAAAGACTAGTTTTTAAAACAAATACAAGTTATTAAAAAATTAAACATCAAAACTCATTCTCTTTCTTTGCACATATGAAGCTTGTAGTGGAATACTTTAACTTCCCATGATTTGATCAGTCCACAATGGTGCTTAAACCCTGCATTGACAAAGAATAATATTAACAGCTAAATGCTAAATGCTAAATGAAGAATGAATACTAAAAATAATAACTAGACTCCAAATAACACCTAGAAGGGGGTTAAATAGATGTATATCAAATAAATGTAGAATTTAAAAATAAGCAACCACACAAAATATTATGAAAGCAATAAAGCGCACAACACAAATATTTTGGTTACGAAGTAGAAACCTTTTGAAAAACTCTTCAAAAGTAAAACCACGATGGGGCACCAAAACCCAGGAATTCAATGCACTAGAAGAATGAAAAATTACAAGGTGTTCATACTTACAAAACCTTTGTGAGAGATACACTCTTGTACTAGACAAGTGACCCGCTTGCCCACTACCGCAGTAGTTCTCCCAAAATCTTTGAAAAATTCTTTTATTTATCTTCCTTTACCGGAACTCCGATAGGCTTCAAGTGTTGTAAGCAAAAATTGTGTGATACCCAATAAACTCTAAACAAGCCTAAACCTCTCTTAGCACAAACAAAATAGCTTCAAAACCCTACATAAAACGTTTGAGAAGACTACATTATATAGAGGAGGAAAACTTGGTCTTCAAGCAACCAAAAACGGATTCCTGAATTTTCAGGATTACTGATCCGGTCGAACGGCTAAGTGATCCGGTTGAATGATTGATGGAACGACTAATGGAACGGAGCTCTCTAGAAGTCAGAAAAAAAAAAAAAAACTATTGGAACGAGCTTCTCTATGACTTCTGTTTAATTACCCGGTCGAACGGCAATTGGAACGCCCATTAGAAACAGGCTTCTCTGTAACTTTTGTTTAATTACCTGGTCGAACGGAGCATATACCGGTCGTACAGTACCATACAAAAAACAACATTTCTTTAGGAAAAACAAATAACATTTTGTCCAAAAAGACTTTATTACAAAAACTACTTTTGGACACCGAATTTAGCCAGTTAAAAACTAACAAACTCCCTCTTTGGCAATTCAATGACAAAAATAACTCTGATCCCAAATTTGAGTAAAAGTCCATAATAACAAAATGTTCATCAAAAAAGTTTATTACATATAAAAAAATACTCCCCCTTTTTGTCCCTAAATGACAAAGGAGAGAATAGCAGGCTCAAACATCATGCTGCTTTTTAGTCCTGGACTCAGATTGATCTTGAGTTGTGGCAGCATCACCAGGAGGCAGAGATGAGCTTTGAGAATCAATGACAATGTCATTCATCGATTCATCTTTAGTATCAGAACCATAGGCGCTCGAGGTCACCGCAGCAGTAGAAGAGCTGGAACCACTTGAGTGAATGGGTTGAATGACAGTGGTGGCCATAGGGGAAGCAGTCTTCTTTGGCTTAATATAACCCAAAATATTGTTGACGTCCAACTTGATCTGCTTCAATTATGTAGCTTACATTTCAGTAATCTTTTCAATCTTGACCAAGCGATTGTCCATTTCGATCTGCTTCACACTCATAGTCTTGAGAAGGTGCAGAATTTCTGATAAGGACTCAAAAGAAACCGAAGGCTACACACGAGAAGGACCGGTACTCGACGATGGGCAAAATTCAGCAGCAGCATCAGGAAAATCCTCACCAATCATCCTACTTGCAATGCCATGTTGACGTTTGCGAGAGACTTGCCCTAAGGAGCGAGAGACGGTGGCTTTGAAAAAAGGACGTTGACTATCAACTGTTGGCTCCATAGGAAGAAATTTTACTTCAAAGTGGGCCAAGATTCGAGTGATAAGAACTGGATACGAGAGGATCATTGCATTTTCATTGTAGGCATCACGAATAATCTGAACAGCAAAAGAATAGAAGTCAATGGATGCTCCTGTTACCATGGCATAAAGAAATTGTCCACGTTGGAACGTCACATGCGAGTGATGTTGAAGCAGATAAATGTTCTGTAGCTTGATCTGTGCCAATAATGCGATCGGAGGAGCCATGTCACCTAGCTGCATCACAGAGTTTTGATTCAGGCAAAAGTTGCGATTTGTTCGATAAGAGAACTTGTGACCCATGTCGTATCGAGAAGGAAATTCTAGGTCAACATATGGATATTTCGGTTCATTGACCAAGAGAATGCCAATGATATTGCTGATGAGAAGTGGATCCTTAAGTATCTCACGGCCACGCACATACGTCGTGAAAGATGGCGGAGAAGAGGAGAAGCCGGTGATATTGCAGTAGAACTCTCGGAGTGCTTTGATTTAAACTGTGATGGGAGAAAGCAAAATATTCCCATTGACGTCCATCCAAAATATGAGGAATGAGCGCGAAATTGTCCGTGAGATCTGTGAGCTTGACCCCTCTTTCAACAAGAACCTTCCGAGTGGCAAACCTGAATTCATAGGTCTTTTAGGTAGCGGAATTGACAAACTTCATGTCAAGAATGACTTTTTGTTCAGCAGTGAGAATCGGTGGGGATACAACAACGGGCCGTTTGCCCATGTTTTTGGTAGCTTTGGGCTTGCTACGAACCGTGGTCTTCTTGGGCCAAGAACTCTCGCTAGCCATGTCTTAGAAGTAGGAAAATATAGGAAGACCTGATAAGACCTTAATCAAGATGGAACCAAGTGAAAACCATGAGAAAAATTTCTATGTGACACTTTATCAAACACATGGTAGGCATAGAGAACTATGAGGATGGAGCATAGACCTATGAATGTAGAAAATGCCCAAATTACAAATGTGAAAAATGCCTATTAAGAAGGCCCAAACACAACAAACAAAAAAAATATCAAGAATGAAACTTGATGCCTAATCGAGAAACCTAGACGGGAGTGATGAATGGAATGAGGGAAAAAAAAAAAAAAAACAATGCAAGACGAGAAAGAGAAACACGAAGGTAAACCAAAAAAAAAAAAAATTGAAAGAGATTTAGCATGAGAAGCCATACTTGATGAAGCAAAGAAAAATGCAAGAAAAATAGGCAAAACAATGGAACTGTTAGGGGGTTTTAAAAAGAGCTCGTGGCTTTGTTTTCTCTGGTCGAACAGGTAAAGAAATCCGTTTGACCGGCCAAAATGAAAAAAAAAAAAAAAAAAATGGAGCATGTGTCTGAGCATATGGAATTCAAAAAAAATTTCCTTGCCCCCCCTTTTTTAAAAAAAAAAAATTCCCAAAGAATTTCCATAGATAAATCTCCCCCTAAGCGATTACTCAGTAAAATCATAGAGTAATCTAGAAAAAATATCAATACCACATGAGTAATAAATTGAACATCAAAAATCAAGTGCTTAGAATTTCCAGAATATTAGGGGTGTACAAATTCACCGCGTACCGACCGTGTACCAACCGTCTTCGACCGCCTACCGCCCACTGGCGGTCGGTAGGCGGAAGAAAAAAATTTCTTTCGACAATTGTCGATCGGTAGGCAAAAATGGTTTTGTACCACCGCCTACCGATTTTAACCGATTTAACCGACATTTACATTCTCATAATCAATATAATTGAAAATGAGAAAAATTCACATTTTGAAGAATCTAATCATATTGTGCCACATCACTTTGTAAGATTTTTTTGTAAAATTTTTTTAAAGTATTTTATGATGTCACTATGAGAATGTAAAATGACCGACCTAATAGGTTTGTGAATGTTGATTATGAGAATGTAAATTTGAAACAAGTTTTATATTATTGGGTCATATTATATTTTAAAAATATTCATAATTTTTGAAAATGACCATATTAGAAACCTTATTTTTCGACTCAAAAAACGAATAGCCTGCAAGGCCGTAATCTAAAAATTGGCTCAAAAAGTGCATGGGCCACCCCAGCCGAACCAGAAACTTGACCCAATTTAACCGACATTTCCGATCGTCATTACCGACAAAAGTCGGTAATGTCGGTAGGCGAAATAAGCCCACATGCGGTAAAGTCGGTACAATTTTCGACTTTACCGACTGTGATTTGGCGAAAGGCAAAAATGCTATTTTCGACACCGACTTAACCGACGAACACCCCTACAGAATATGCATAAAATTTGAAGGATGAATGGAATAATAAAACTTCGACACAAGCAAAGAGATGAATACCACTTGGTTCCTGCTCATGTGTTGTGTATGTAGACTTTGAATGATGGCAAGATTGAACTGAGCCGAGTGTGGAAACAAATAAGGCTTATGAGGAAGATTGATCAGCATATCGAATCAAACATCAAACCTTATTTATTTGTGCTAAGGCCTAGTTATCCTCATCCAATATACTCCGCCTGAGTTTTAGCACAATCTTAAACATAGTCTGTTAATGGCCGTCTTTTTCCACAATGATTTGGCGATTGACTGTTTCTATAGGGACAAGTGTAAGCAAAGTATAAGTACGGAACCTTTTTGTTCAAATATTCTTTTTGAGAATGTGCCTCTTTTTAACAATGGAGCTTAGTCACAGCAAAGAGAAGTACAAGAGTTTTTAGGTTTAGGTTCAACTAGTGAATGGTCAATTCAACCGAAAAATTAGCCAATCATTCATCACAAGATGTTTGAGCCACCACAAATAGAAGCAGTCTGTCTTAGTACACAGGAAGAATGTAAAGTGCATGAAAATAGAGCGTGAATGAAATGTATCACAAGGCTCTTTAACAAGGGTAAAGCAAAATTGATTCATTAAAGAAATAATCATCCATGCATAATGAGTACACCATAAGAAAATGATGAATGGAAGTTCAAAGAGTGCTTATGGAATATTGAACCAAGATTTTCAAAGAGAACTAAAGATCTTTTGCAGGAATCATCACTAAAAAAAAAACCTTTTTTTTATTAAAAAAAAACAAAAAAATGTAAAAAATAAATTAGATGCCTAAGGAACCATGATGGAATGCAATGAAGACTACCCTAGGCATGTTGCATGATAATTTAGTGAATATCACACATACCAATAGCTTTCCTAAGAAACTTAAACTTAAGACCATCCAGAGGTTTGGTGAAGAAGTCAGTCAATTGGTTGTTGGTGGGAACAAAATCAAAAAATATCACCTTATATTCGACCAAGTCACGAAGGAAGTGATGTTAGATGTCAATATGCTTGGTGCGAGAATGCTAAACAGGATTGTCAGAGATATTGATAGCACTGGTATTGTCACAATAGATCACCATTATGCCATGAGTGATATCATAATCACCAAGAAGTTTCTTCATCCACATCAATTGCGTATAGCAACTTCCAGCAACCTCGGCAGTAAAGAGAGAAATAGAATTTTGCTTCCGACTTATCCAAGCAACAAGATTTGTCCCAACATAAAAACAGCCACCGGAGATGCTTTTTCGATCATCGGCACTATCTGTCCAGTCAGCATTGAAGTATCCAGCAAGCTCTAGATTGGTATCTCTAGAATACCAAATCCCGTAGTGAACAATCTCATTAACATATCGGATGATTCTTTTTACTGCAGTGAGATGAGATTCCTTGGGATTGGATTGATAATGAGCACAAACACCAACACTGAAAGAAATATCAGGCCAACTTGCTCTAAGGTAGAGGAGACTTCCAATCATACTGCAGTATAGGGTTTGATCAACACTTGGGCCAAGGAGGTCAGCACTCATCTTCACACTAGTGCTCTTGGGAGTACAAGCATGACTTTTGCTATCAAGGCCAAACCTTTTAACCAAGTCTCTAGCATATTTGGTTTGAGAAATAAATATTTATTCGGAGGATTGCTTGACTTGAAGACCTAAGAAATAGGTGAGTTCTCCAATCATGCTCATCTCAAACTCACTCTTCATTTGATTGGAAAATTCATAGGCATGAGAATTGACTGTAACTCCAAAAACAATATCATCAACATAGATTTGAGCTATCAACTTATGTTGTCCTGCCGACCGAATGAACAAGGTGTGGTCAGCTTGGCCTTGGATAAAACCATGATCTAGAAGGTTAGTCGTGAGTCGCTCATACCAGGCACGGGGTGCTTGTTTTAGACCATATAGAGCTTTCTTGAGTTTATAGACATGATCTGGATGTGAGGGATCTTAAAATCCCTTGGGTTGCCCGACATAAACTTCTTCTTGTAATAGACCATTCAAAAAGGCACTCTTCACATCTATTTGGTAGAGTTTAAAACCTAGATGACATGCTATAGCCAGCAACACTCGAATAGACTTCAGTCGAGCAACTGGTGCCAAAGTTTCATCAAAATCTATCCCTTCTACCTAAGTGTATCCTTGAGCAACTAATCTGGCTTTATTTCTCACAACAGTCCCATGTTCACTAGATTTATTTTTGAAGACCCATTTAGTACCAATAACATTGTGATCACAGGGACGAGGAACTATAGACCATACCTTGCTGCGAGTGAATTAATGTAGTTCGTCATGCATGGCATTGATCTAGCTTTCATCATCTAGGGCTTCCTCTACCTTTTTAGGTTGAAGTTGAGAGAGAAAACAAGAATAAGAGACTTGATTAACCACTCGATTCCATACATCATGAATATCACCAAGAAGATTGGTTGTGGGGTGATTCAGCTTGACTCGTGAAGAGGGTTCCTTGGTGAAAGTCTAGAGCTATAGGGGAGATGGAGTATCTTCTAGGGGAGGAGATGATTCCAAAGATGGAGACTCTTCTTGTGAGGAAGATGATTCTCCTTGTTGGAATGGAGAGACTTCTTCCGCTTTATCTTTGGATTTCAAAGTTTCTTCAATGACTTCCTCTGGCTCCCCCTGAATTGCATCCAGAAAAGGATCTTGAACTACCATGTTGATAGATTCCATGACAATTTTTGTTTTATTGTTGTAAACTCTGCTAGTACGACTTGTGGAAGAGTATCCAAGAAAAATTCCTTCATCACTTTTTGCTTCAAATTTTTCTAAGTTTTCTCTATCACGAAGAATGTAACAAGTACTTCCAAAAACTCGAAAGTACTTGACGGTTGGCTTCTTTCCTTTGCATAGCTCGTATGGTGTTTTGTCAGTCTCAGGCCTCAAGTAAACCCTGTTGATAATATGACATGTTGTATTCACTGCTTCTCCCCATAAATGTTGAGCTAGATTTTTGGCATGTATCATCACCCTAGCCATATCTTGGATAACCCGATTTTTTCATTCAACTACCCCATTTTGCTGTGAGNATTCCTTCATCACTTTTTGCTTCAAATTTTTCTAAGTTTTCTCTATCACGAAGAATGTAACAAGTACTTCCAAAAACTCGAAAGTACTTGACGGTTGGCTTCTTTCCTTTGCATAGCTCGTATGGTGTTTTGTCAGTCTCAGGCCTCAAGTAAACCCTGTTGATAATATGACATGTTGTATTCACTGCTTCTCCCCATAAATGTTGAGCTAGATTTTTGGCATGTATCATCACCCTAGCCATATCTTGGATAACCCGATTTTTTCATTCAACTACCCCATTTTGCTGTGAGGTAATAGGGGCTGAAAACTCTTGTTTGATGCCATGTTCATTGTAGAAGTCTTCAAAGCTTGAGTTTTCGAATTCCCTACCATGGTCACTCTGAATTCTTTGATTGAGCAATTTTGTTCATTCTAAATTCTTTTGAATAGAATTTGTGCTTGATTGAATGCATCTGATTTTTCATAAAGTAACACAACCCAGGTATATCGAGAATAATCGTCAACAATAACCATGATGTACTTTTTTCTGCCTAAACTCTCAGTTCTAGTTGGCCCCATAAGATCTATATGTAGCAATACAAATCACATTAACCAAAATAAATACAAATTTAATGTATTATTTATTTAAAATATTATTTGATATTAAATTGAAATCTTATAATTATAAAGGATCTTGGCAAATGCAAATATGGGAATGGGATTTGACCAAATCCACACACACACACACACATACTATTTTTATTTCAAATAAAATTTTGAATGTTTAATTAAATCCAAAATTTCCTTAATTATCCTAAAGAGTTATTTTTTTTTTCTTTTTTTCAAAATTCTATTTCTCTTAGTTGCATAAGAAAGGAAATTTCCTTTAATGAAACAATTTAAGTTTAATTTTCAAAATTCAAACTTTGCATTAAATTTCACTCAAATCTCTCTCAAACTTTCACAATAATCGGCTATCCTTTAGTTTTGCAAAAAAATTCTCTCCAGAAGTCACAAGCTTAGGGCATTAATTTTTTTAAAAAAACTATTCTTATTTTCTATATATATATATAAAGTAATGCTATAAGTCCATTTTGTGTTCATCTAAAAATGATATGACTTTTAAAATTACTATTAAACTTGTAATTGATCATTATTAAATTTTGATCAAATGACGATTTTAAAAAGAGAAATGCTACTCAATATTCTCAACTAGCATCCTCCTAGCATTCTCTCTTTTTTTTTTTTTTTTTTTTCATTTCTTTTCTTAAAAAAAAAAAAAAAGGTGGATGTGAATGTGCCACATAAATAAAAATGCTACCTGATAATTCTAAGTAACATTTCTTTTTTAAAAGCCACCTAATTTTTTGGACTTCTAGAATTACTCTAAAAAATAGCATAAATTAAAAACCCAAACCTAAATTCATATTTTTTAATTACATTAAACGCATTTCTCGATAATTACATTAATCAAAATAACTAGAAATTTAATGTATTATTGATTTCAAATTTAATTGCATTAAATACATTTAAACATTTTTTTTATTAAGCATTAGGGACATTTCCCATGTTTTGTGAATTCTCGACCGTTCGATTTTTACTGATTAAATTTCAGCCGTTGGATGGATAACGTGTGTTACAGCTGTAATGCATCTTTATATGTGAGTGTTATATGGTGTTTCACATGACCATGAGCTGTTCAAACAAATTCTATTAAATTGTGAAATAAGAAATTATAATCAACGATCATGATCATACATAGGGCCGATTTCTTTTTTTCTTTTTTTTTTATTGTATGATACATAGGGCCGATTTCATCTACACACAAATTGGAAAACATTTAAACTGCATTTAGGAACGCACGCGGACCAAAATTTGATAGCCAACATTTTTAAAATGCATTTATTTTTTTAGCCATCCAATTATTTTTGTAAAATAGTAGCCATCCATTTTGGGAAGTAGTTAACACTTGTAACATATGTTTTACACTAGAATTTATAGATAGGATCCTCTCTCGTTTAAATGAACTAAAGAGTGTCCAGTCAATGTAAACTTAAGGGCATATTTGTTGTTTCACATTTTTTTGGAGAAAATTGCCCTTATGTTTACACTAATTGAATACTCTTTCGTTCATTTGAACTGAAGAGGATCCCTATGCAGAATTTATACGATGTTTCGCAAGCACGATCGATAATCTTATTCAACGAGTATGATTGAATTAAATATACGCTTGGAGGGGATATTTTTATAAAATCAATCACACTGTCATGATAGTGTGACGCTCACGCTTATCGAGCATTAACAAAAGAGAAATGATATGTATCATTCTCTTATTTATCTCTTATCAATTTTTTTCCATTAACTTTTTAAATTCATCATTGAATTGGTATAATACATATATGAATTCTACAAATCTAATGATAAATTTAAAAATTAAATAGAAAAAGATGAATAAATTTTTTTTTTTTAAAAAAATAACATTACTCTTAAAAAAAAAAAAGCTCTTAAAAGTTAATCTGGGTAGTACTATTATTTTACTATCAATCTGGCCATTCGTTTTTATATGTTGGGACATAGCTGTAACGCATCTTCTTGAGATCAGTGATTAAAGTGACGGTCACATGTCAGCTATAGACGCGCAAATTAGATAAAATTTCAAAAAGTCTTGTTCGACATGTAACACACGTTTTGCTTTCTCTGACTTCTTTCCTTGAATCCCCTTCTACCCTTCTTCGCCTCATTTTATTATGCATTTCAAGAAAGCCAATGGGCGGCGTTCGGAAAAAAACTTGAATTATACTGTTTGTAAACTTTAATTTTCTTTAAATTTTTTTTTTCTTTTTATAATAAAAAATTTACAATATTCATTCTTCTTTATATTATATCAAAAATCAACTCTCTCCTCACTTCATCCAAATCCTTTGTCAAACACCCCATTATCATATGAGTAGAGCTGGGCGTTCGTTTGCAGTGAAAAAAAAAAAAAAATCAATTTAATTGGTTTTTTTCATTAAAAAACAGGCTTAAACTTATCCAATCTCAATTTTATTTTCTTCTAAGGTTATGAAATGAGGATGAAATAAGCTTGAACCTATTTTTTGTTAAAAAAAATATTTTTTCTTATTTTTTAACAAAATAAATAGATTCAAGCTTATTTCATACTCATTTCATAACCTTAGAAGAAAATAAAATTGAGATTAGATAAGTTTAAGCCTGTTTTTTTAATAAAAAAATCATTTTTTTTTTGGGTCCAAAACAGACGCTAGAGACGGACGCCTAGCAAGACTCTTATCATATTGCACTCTCCAATCATGTAAATGGAGCTCGTGACCGAGTTCCCTCGCAAAAGAATCGGCGACCCGTGAAGAGGTCGCGTCTGGGCTGAGACGTTTTTTCACAGGCTCCAAAGGCATAATCTTTCCCCTATCATATGATCAGAGCGATAACCAGATTCATATATTGCTACCTTAAAAAATTAAGGTATAATTACATCGACACCAGATCTAAAAGATCCAGCCATTAGAACAGACCATACAGATCCAGGAATGGCCGAAGGGCCAGAACAACAAGATTCGGTCCAAATGCCAAATAAAGGGGCCGTGGTGAAGAACCCATTGTAGGAAAACAAATGAGTGAAGGTCGAACTCCAGATTTTTCGCTCTTATTTTATATTAAATTACCACTTATCTCAACCGCTTAAGTTGATATGTTGGGGAGACTTATCCGATAGCTCTCTAACACGATGAAACCTTGACGGAAAACGGCTGCAGTACGTTCCACGCAGATCCATGGACGGTCGCTGCGTTGAGAATAGCGGAGAAGATGTCGAGGATGACTGTGGAGGGACGTATGGGTGGAGTTGAGTGACAGACGGCAGCATATCTGGGTTGGACGGCGTCGGCGGGCTCCTCGCTCATGGCGCTGGGTCATTTGGGAGCGTGCGAGAGGTCTTTCTCTGAAAATAAACGTTTTAAGTTTTGATATCCAATTACACGTGGCATGTCTCCGACCGTTGGATGTCATAAACTGTCTATATTGTAGCTATTGTGGAAGAAATTTCTGTGGAACTTTTTGTTGGAGATCGTGAAAACGACCGAAAATGGAGGCCGCTTGAATTTGCAATTTAAAAAGAGGGAAATGTTAGTGCTAGTTGGCTCTTTTTGTTAACTCTTTGGGTATTTCTTTGTATTGAAAATGGTAATATAAATAAATGATGTGATATAAGGTAGAGAAAATGTTTTAAATTTTTCGTATGAAAAAGTGAAAAAATTTTATTTTTTAGTGAATTTTTTATTTGAATAGTAATAAAAAATAAGTGATGTGATATAAAAAGTTAAAAAAAAATTGTTAAAAAATGATTGATAGAATATTAAAAATTGTGTTAATTTTGAGGGAAAAAAAAAAAAGAGGAGGGGGAAGTAGTTAACAAACATAGCCATCTCCATCTCTTGTCTTTTACTATTATCTTTAAAATAGATATGCTAAAAAAGTTACTCAAATCTTTCTTATATCTCTCTAAATATCATCATTATTATTGGATCTATAAATTTATGTAAATCTCATGTATAGAACTTATAAATTTAATGGTAATTGTGATGTTTGGAAGGATAGGAGAGAGATTTGGGTAGCTTTTTAGCATTTTCTTTTTAAAAATGTAGTTAAGTGTTTGGTAAAATCGTATTCTAGCATTTAAAATGAGAAGTGCTACATCATTTACCCGTATCATTCTCTCATCCTTCTATTTTTTTAAAATCACTATTGAATCTGTGGTCCCATGTGTGGACCCACATGAAACCCATATATCTAATGATAATTTTAAAAAGTAGAAGGATAGGAGAATGACAAAAGAATAAAATGTACTGTATTTTTTTAAAAATATTTAATTGCCTGCGATTTAAAAACGCAAAAAATCTACGTTTTCAAATTGTAATTTTTTTGGAGAAACTTCACAAAGGCCTTCCTATCCTCCACACGATTTGAATAATTTTCAATGATTAATTTCTCTCACTTTGATCCCTTATACTTTCAATTTGTCTTATTTCACTCCATTCGTCTATTTTCACCGCCAAACTTTGTTGAAATTTTCAAAATACTTATGTATTTAAAAAAAACAAAAAATAAAAAATCTAAAATAATGAGTATTTTGGTAATTTTTGCTCCACTTTATTAGAGTTTAACGAAAAATCATAATGGATAGAGACAAATTGAAAGTTTGAAAGGTCAAATTGAAAGAAATCAAACATTAAAGGAGGTTATTCAAATTGCGTGCAAGTTCGAAAGACTTTTGTGAAGTTTTTTCAATTTTTTTAAAACGTAGTTTCAAGTGATCAATTTTTTACTATTCGGTTTAAAATCTTTTTTTTTTTTTTTTTTGGAAAGTTCACAAAGACTCCCCTAAACTTCCCCGTGATTTGAAGAACTCTCAAATCTTTGATTTCTCTCAGTTTCACCTTTCAAACTTTCAATTTCTATCAAAAAACCCCCATCTGTCTGTTTTCACCATTAAATTTTTTCAAAAAAATTCAATATACCATTTAGATTTTTTTATATTTTTTCAATAAGCCATAAATACTCTTATAAATTAAAAAAAAAAGAAAAAAAGAAAAAAAACATTTTAATTTTATTTTTTAAAATAATTAAAAAAGATCTTTATACCTTTTTTTAAAAAAATTAAAATTTGTCCAATTGAATAGCCATAAATACTCTTATAAACGAAAATCTTTATAGTTTTTTTTTAATTTTAAATTTGGCCAAAAGAGTGGTTTGTTTTAAAAAAAAAATTAAGTTGTTGTTGTTGTTTTTTTTTTTTTTTTAAATTTTTTTTAATATTTTATTAAGAGTATTTTCGTCCTTAGGGAGAACATTGACAATTATTTGATAGTTTGGAAAAAACATTGTCGCAATTAAAAATTTGAATGAGACATTGTCAATTGAGTGGTAGTTTGAAAGGAAAATAAGGAATGTAGACTTTTTTTTTATTTTTTTATTTTTTAATGTAACGTGGGTCCTTATTTATTTATTTCAAAAGGTCAGGATAACACAAAGTAAGTAACGTGGGTCCTTTTTTTTTTTTTTTTTTTTTTTTATTTTTTTTTTTTTTTATTCAAAAGTCAGGATGACAAAAGTAACGTGGGTCCATTTTAAGTCCGTCCTTTAGGTCATCTAACGTGTATAAATACCCCTCCTATTGCCAAGAGTTTTCTCGCCATCGCGAGCGAGTTTCTTGAAAGCTTCGGTTCCATTTTATTGGGCGGGGCTTTGCCTAAATTTTCATGTCTCGTGTTTTCTTAAATTGTTCCTTGCATGGTTTTGCTTCTGTTAGGATTTTCTGCTGTTGTTTTTTTGTTTTAAGTTTAGTTCATGTAATCCGTATCTTTCCCAGGGTGCAGATACCTGGATTCCATCAACCTGGCTTGAACCTGTAATTAAGCTGACTTCCTGAGTTTCGCGAAGCTCTCTCTCCTTTTTCATATCTTTATTAGAAAAAAATAAAAAATAAAAAATAAAGGTCAAAACTCATCTTTATTTCAAACAAAACAAAAATAAGAAAAAACTTTTACAAACACACTCATTACTAACTCCTTTTGACAAGAAAAGAAAGTGGCTCACAGCCACATCTTCAGCAGACAAGTAATTTATAACAGTTACATTTGATTATTATGAGTTATTTTTTTATCCAGAGGTGTGTAGTTACTTTAATGTTTCTTTTTTTGTTAGTGTAAAATTACAATTTTTTTTTTTTTAATTTTCTCTCTCAACCTTTCCCTGCACTCTCTCTCCCCCATTTGGCCCTCTCTCTTTCACTCTCTATTTATTTTCTCTCTTCCCTTCTTTCCACTCTCGCTCCCCCCTGTGGCCCTCTTTCTTTCACTCTCTTTCACATAAAAGAATATTAAAAAAAAAATAGAGAAAATAAGAAAAAATCTGTTAGAAATGTATATAGAAAAATAAATAGTTAAAGTAAAAAATTTATATTTTTTTAATAACTATTTTGGCCTTTCTTTGTTGAAATTGCTGTAAAGAATATCTATTGCTATGAGGTAGTTATGATCATACTGCGTTTAGTTATTGTGAACATACCCCAATTCTTGCAATTGCAATCGAGAAGGTATAATTATCATTCACTTTATTTTAGCAAGTGAAAAAGGATAATAGGTTGTTGCTATACTCCATATATAGAATCGATGCGTTGGAACTCGCCTTCGCTAATGCAAGTATCAACGAGCCTCATCCTAGCTACTATATGGCAATCTTCTGTTTCAAGTTGCCAAATGCGTTTTTCCTAGTTTTAAAGAGGTAATTTATATGAAGCTTAGATGTGTAGCTTAAGTAATTTGATATATTATCTAGCATGTAACCCCACACCTTTTGTTTATAATTCCTTTACTTTTAAGTAAGGACTCAAGTAATTTGATATATTATCTAGCATGTAACCCCACTCCTTTTGTTTATAATTCCTTTGCTTTTAAGTAAGGACGACAGGATAGTAGAATAGTGATGAAATAATAATTTGATTTATAACTTTACTTTTAAATAATTTAACATTCCTTCGTTCTAGAACCCAATTCCAACGATTCCAGTTAATGTTTCGGTGTGGAACCCGAATTTCAACCATTCCAGCTAATTTTTTTTTTTTTTGGAGTGGAGTGGGTGTGGCATCAATCATATGATGGATCCTAAATTTGAACGATTCCGGCTACTTTTTATTCAACGATTACAGCTAAGTTGGTGTGGACTCATTATGATGGAACCCAGTTTCCACAATTCCGGCTAATTTTTCTTAGTAAAGTTGGTGTGGCAACATATCATGATGGAGCCCAATTTCTACAATTATGATGGTGTGGCATCATTGCGAGGGAATCCAATTTCTACAATTATGGGTTAGGGGCCAAATAGACGAGTAAAAATGTAATTTAACCTTTGCTTTTCTCTTTTTTTTTTTTTTGGGACATTTGAAATAGAGAAGATTTTTTTCCCTTTTTCACGGAGGTGGTGAGGTATCATTATGATGGAGCCCAATTTCTACAATTATGATGATGTGGCATCATTACGAGGCAACCCAATTTTCCACCCGAAATTGGTGAATCATCATTACGAGAGAACCAAAATTTCCACATCTTCACCTAATTTTTCTTAGTGGAGTGGGTGTGGCATCATTACGGAGCAACCCAATTTTCCACCCAGAGTTGGCGAGACATCATTACTTGAGAACCAAAATTCCACATCTTCACCTAATTTTTCTTAGTGGAGTGGGTGTGGCATCATTACGAGGCAACCCAATTTTCCACCGGAGTCGGCGAGGCATCATTACGAGAACAAAAATTTCCACATCTTCACCTAACTTTTTTTTAGTGGGAGTGGGTGTGAGTTGGCGAGGCATCATTACGAGAGACCAAAATTTCCACATCTTCACCTAATTTTTCTTAGTGGAGTGGGTGTTGGCATCATTACGAGGCAACCCAATTTTCTCACCCGGAGTCGGCGAGGCATCATTACGGGAGAACAAAAATTTCCACATCTTCACCTAACTTTCTTTTTAGTGGAGTGGGTGTGAGTTGGCGACGGCATCATTACGAGAGAACCAAAATTTCCACATCTTCACCTAATTTTTCTGAGTGGATGGATGTGGTGTGGCTCATTACGAGGCAACCCAATTTTTCACCCAGGATCTGGCAAGGCATCATTACGAGAAACTAAAAATTTCCACATCTTCACCTAATTTTTTTTAGTGGAGTGGGTGTGGCGGATCATTATTGATCAATTATAGGCAGTCCCACCTGATTCTTCTTTAATTGGAGTGGGTGTGGGAATCCATTACGAGACAACCAATTTTCCACCTAGAGTTGGTGAGGCATCATTACGAGAGAACCAAAATTTCCACATCTTCACCTAATTTTTCTTAGTGGAGTGGGTGTGGCATCAATTATGATGGAACTCCATTACGCTTTTAACGACTCCCATTCAATGGATGATGATGATGCCACGTCTCCAGCGAAAATGATGCCCACTGAAAGGATTCAATCGGTTCCCTTTCAAACACGATTTATTAGCGTATATAAAAGCTGACCGCGCTCTCTTCCTTTGAAACTGGGAAAAGAATCGGGAGGAGCTAGTTAGCCAAAGTAGGAAAGCAAAATTGTATTGCCCAATACAATTTTGTCTAATCCACTCCTCTTCATTTCAAATAAAATTGAGAGAATCTTAATTTTTGAAACTGTACCCAATCTGATATCTCCGTATTCCACATTCCTTGTGTAATTGACAGCATTTTTTTTTTAAAAAAAAAAACTCATTTATTTTTTATTTTCTCTCTAAATGAATTTTTTTTTTTTTAAAATTGTTAAATTTCAACGGGTGGCCGACCCCAATGCTGAAAAATACGTGGGTGGTGCGGCCACCCACGGTGAATTTGAAGGTGGCCTTGGACACTCTTGATGAGCATTGGGGCGGGGCCGTGATCGGGGGTGGCCGCACCACCCCCAGTGCATTTGGAGGTGGCCTTGGGCACCCTCAATGAGCATCGAGGCAAGGGCCGTGATCGAGGTGGCCTTACCACCCCCCAGTGCATTTGGGGGTGGCCTTGGACACCCTCAATGAGCATCGAGGCGGGGCCATGATTGGGGGTGGCCGCACCAACTCCCGGAGACCCTCTTGGGTGCACCACGAGGGTCGTCGGAGGGTGGTGCACACCACCCCTGCATTCTTCAATGGGGTGGCCGACCACCCATTGGGTGGTGCGGCCACCCACTAAAATTCAACGGTATTATTTATTTTTATTTTTTAATTTGTGTTATTTTTTAATTGAGTTATAAAATAAATAAATAAATAAAGTAGGAATTTTTAGTAATTTTAATTCAATTTTATTATTATATATTATTTAGTTACCAAATCAAGAAAATATGAATAGTATTCTATTCCAACATCTTCCTTTCTCAGTAATAACTATTTATTTTTCTCATTGAATACTCATTCAACATACAACAAACAGAGGCCAAGGTAATGAAATGCAATGCACATTGCCAAATTTAGTTTGCTCGAGAAATTATCAAATATAAGTACAATTATATGCAACACACTAAAAGCATTCTCATCTGGCTCTCTACTACAAAGATTTTCCTACTTTAAAGAGTCAAAATGGATTTTGGACTATTTTATTGCTCCTATCCGGCTCCTTACTTTGAGGAAAAAGTAGGGGCATGAAATGGCTTTCTACTAGTAGAGAGCCATTCCACCTCATACTCTTTTTTTTTTTTTATAATAAAATATTAATTTCTCTCTCAAATTTTTTGATTTTTCCAATCTTATTCATGGGAGAAAGAATAAAAAAATTCTTAAAATATTAATATTTAAATAAAAAAGTCAAAGTGGAATCCTAGTTTAGGGAGCCGAATGTAGGTGTTTAAAAAAAAGTGGCTCTCTAAAGTAGAGAAAACTGATTTTAGAGCATTAGCAGCAGCTTCCTTTAAACTTTTATTTAATGTAGGGAACAAAATCATTTTTTAGTTCCTTATTTAAATGCACTCCACAGCAGCTTCCATTTATCTATCCCTATATGAATTAAATATTATTTAAATTAAATACTAGAAGAAAGAGAGAGGAAAGATAAATCATTTAAATATTATTTTAAACAAATGGTAGAGGAGAGAAAAAGTTTTTTATATTAAAATAATGCTAAGGGAACCACTTTTGGTTCTCTAGATGAAGGAAACCAAAAGTGGTTCTCTTGGTATTTCTATAGTTTAGGGAACACTTAGGGAAGCTGCTGCATGAATTTTTTTTTTATGTTTTTTTAACAGTTTTTCCTACACTACAAAAGGAAATGAGATTTAAGGGAAGATGCTGCTAATACTCTTACTTCCTATTTTAAAGATAAAAATAAAGAGCCGAATAAGAATGCTCTAATATGTACACGCAGTTTTTGAGAGAGAGAAAGAGAGAGAGAGAGAGAGGGGCTATCCAACTTTTAATAAAACTGATGCTTTAACACAAACAAATGTTGAGCGATGCAAATAGGTGGATGTGAAAAGGGAACAAATATCACATCATTTGTAAGGAAATCTGGCGCTTAATTCAACCCCATATATTCCAAACAAATGTCCAGACATTTTTTACACCTCCATGAGGTCACCTCTATGGGGAATCGGGGATGCAAGGGAAAGTCGCGGAGGAGGGAAAGTCGCGGAGGACTTTGTGTCCCCACCACGTTCGCCAGCAGTGGAGGTGAAGACCGCCATACGACGCCGATGTGGACAGTACCCTTAGCTTAGCCCCATTGGGTTTCAATTTTTTTCTTATTCGTTTTTTTTTTTTTACTTATTTATTTATTTATTTATTTTATGTAATTATTTTCTGGACATAACTGATATTGCACAAGAATTTCGTTAGAAAAAAAATGACCGAATAGGGTTAGAAGGGAGAAAAATGTAAATAAATGATTATTAAAATTAGAAACCTAGAAATCAAGTTGGTCATGGGGCAAAGCATAAGAATTCGAGTAATGATACAAGTTACTCTTTATGTCTATCTTGTATTCACCAAAAGTGACGTGACTTTTAAAATTACTATTAGATTAAAAATGAATAATCATTGATAATAAATTTAATAGTAATTTTAAAAGTTACATCACTTTCAATTAACATAAAATAAACGTAAAAAATGACATATATAATTACTCTAAGAATTCACCCCACAACCCACTCGCAAAAGGTAACACTAGTACTACACTGCCTTAACCCGAATCTCACCCAACCGTTTCAAGCAGGGTCTGACCGAATCAACCTTTAGGTGTTTTCCATTCTACAAAACCAAATTCTCTGTGCCTTTCGTAAATCTTTTATCCCATATTTTAATATTTGTAACTACGCGTTTCATTTTTTTTTCCCATACTTTCTTCAGCATGGGTTACTTTAGTTTTTTTTTTTTTTTTTTTTTTGCCTTTCTTTAAATTTTACTGTGAGACCCAGTGGGGTAGGGGGATGAAGGCAAGTTCATCGCTGCTCTCACACACGATGCCATGTCATTAGGAGTAATGTTAAAGGTTAATTTTTGTGTTTATTTTGTATCACTCTAAAAATAATATGGCTTTTAAAATTATAATTTGATCAAAATTTAATAGTAATCTATTATAAATCTAAAGGTAATTTTAAAAGTCATATTATTTTTGAAGTGACAGAAAAAATATAAGAATGACATTTAACAATATTTTGTCGTTAGAGCACTATCAACATATTTCTTAAATTTAATTTTTTTTTTCCTTAAATGTAGAAAAAATTCTTAAAAAGCCTTATGGAACAGATTTTTTTTTTTTGGGTGTTTTCCAAACCAAAGAAAATCCAAGGGAACAAAAAATTCTTAAAATCCTAGGGTAGCATTTTACTTCCATTACCATTATTTTAATTAAAAAGAAGCCTTTATTTTCTCTCTCTACCCCTAAAATTTATTTAAAAAAATATTTAAATTTTATAGGAAAATGATAAGGAAAGATACTGTTAAGTTTATTCGAATAAGAAAGCAAAAAGTAGCTAGCTTGTTTTCTAAATTAAAAAAAAAAAGAAAAGAAAAAAAGGGAGAAACTTCACAAAAGTCTCTCAAACTTTCACGCGATTTGAAATACACCATAATATTTGATTTCTCTCACTTTGATCCCTCATACTTTTAATTTGTATCATTTCACTCATCTCCGTCTGTTTTTACAGTTAAACCCTATTAAAAATTTTTAAAATGCCTCTGTATTTTAAACAATTTTTTTTTTTTAAAAAAAAAATCTAAAATGAAAGATATTTGGGTAATTTTTGCACAACTCCGTTAGGATTTAATGAAAAATTCTAACAGATGGGGACTAAATGAGACAAATTAAACGTATGAACGGTCAAAGTGAGATAAATCAAATATTGAGAGCTATGTCAAATCGTGTGGAAATTTGAGGGGCCTTTGTGAAGTTTTTTTAAAAAATAATTAAAGGAAGCTGATGCCTTTTTTGATTGACCTAGTACTTGTTTTAATTTTAATCCATAGGGGGGGTGCTCTAATGTCTAAATGAAGGATTGGGTCGACCGGTCTCTCCCTCTCTCCCTCCGTGTAAACTTGTAGTTTATTCTTACAAACCAATTTAATAAAGTGACATGTATCCATTAACATGTGAGAAATACATATTTTTTTAATAACATTAATAAGAAGGCATGTGCTTCTTTTTTATAACTTTAGGGACACATGTTATTTTATTAGACTGATTTATAATTGTCCCTCCCTTGCAACTATTTTTTTTTTTTTTTTGTAATATTATTTATGTTGGGAAAGAATTTAGCAAAAGTTGGATTAAAAAAACTAGTTGTATATGCATAAGAAGTATTTCCATATTGATATATTATGCAAATGGCATTGCACGTGCATTCGTGTATCTTTCTTTCATTAAATCAAGAGTCGAATCACCCCCAAAGATCATGGGGTGATTTGGCTACTCTCAGACAGGCCGAAGCCACCCCAAGCCAAACTCAAGAATTCTTGGGGATGGTTCGGTTATCCCCTTTTTGTTCCTATTCCTCTCCTTTCATATGGGCTTTTGGTGTCCTAATCAATTTTAAATCATAATATGTAAACTATTTAATATAACCTATACAATTAGAAAGATGGACGGTTAGAATATTAATTAAATAATTAAATAAATTATTTTTTATCAGTTTAAATTTTTGGAATAATTAATGATGATTTAATATAGAATTAGAGCAAATTAATGTCTTTAGTTTGAACTTTGTATTCGTTTTTTTTTTTTGACATTGAAATTTGTATTTGTTATTCATTTATCATTTCAATTAATTATTTTAAGTATTGAGCCTCACTTATTAAGAGAGAGAGCCGCTCCCCCTGAATCAGTATTTTCTTCATTTCAAATGAAATAGTTAAGATCCAATTAATATAAATTAAGAGATAAAATTGTCAAAAAAATAAAAATAAAATAACAATTATATTCCTCAATTTATACTAACCGAATGATCTTTGTATCATTTCAAATGAATAGATCCTTTTCCGCTCCCCCTATTTACGAACAATCAATTATATAGATTTCGGTCATTAAATTCCCAGCGCAAAAATAAAAAATCTAAAAACCGTTATAATATTATTACAAAACCTTCCAAAAAAAGACTCTTGCTTTGACTATATACACCCACCCACGTCACTCATTTTTATCTGGTTCTTTACTTTTATCCTCAAAATAGGGAGTATAATCAATTTTTCCTACTTTAGATAACCATTTTTTTTAATACTTACATCCGATTCCTTAAACTAAAGATCTACTTTGACATTTTCATTTAAATATTAATATTTTAAGATTTGAATATAAAAAAAAAAAATAGTAGAAATTAATATTTTATTAGAAAAAAAAAAGTATGGAGTAAAATACTCCATACTTTTTTTTTCTCAAAATAAGAAGTCAAATGAAAGTAATAAAATGATTTAAAATTTATTTTAGTTTTTTAAAATATAAAAATACTTACAGTAAAAAGCCGAATTAAAATGCACCCAGATTCGTGCGGTGATTAAAATCCCCAAAAAGAAAAGCATTAAAGACGTGAACAATTTTGCTTTGAAAAGGGCGCAGCTTTGGCTGTCCACCACTTAATTAATTAATTTTGTTACTATTCTTCTTTTTCTGGATATTTGATAATTCGTAATCTTCTTTTATTTATTAGTTTTAAGTAAATGGCCAGCTAAGCTAACAAAATAAGCTTTTTTGACCGTGGCAGTTTTGCTTTGACCCCATAGAAAAGGTTTAGGGTGCATTTTCTTTTATCCACATTGTTTAGTTTAATTATTACCCACTCTTAAAAAAATCTCTTGTATCCGATCTACACGACTATTTTATGTTCTTACATTATTTTTTGATTTCATTGTAACGAATATGTTTTCTAAAGATACCAATAGGCAATAGATGTGGTAGAGAGTAATTTTGAAATAAATTTACCCTTTTCTTGAGTAGCAAGTTAAAGAAGATAGTAAATATTACAATAAAGAAAAAAAATTATTCTAATATAATTGAGTATTGTTGATATATAATTAAATATTAAAAGTAATTAATTGGACATGGAATACTTTTTTTTTTTTTTGAGTTTTTGAAATAAAGAATGTACTTATGTTGATATTTTTGGTAAATCGCATTAAAATATAATATTATTTTATACTAACTATTTATAAGTCCCGCGCCCCATCACGTACAACATTCTAGGCTTTCTAGCTCCGCCACCAAAGGGATAATTTGGCATTCCGCCATGGGTAGGGTTCAAGCAATCCAGGTCACAGTCTTTTTGCTTCTCATGACGGTGGGCGTCGCTCATGGTCGCAGTCTCGATCCTCAGCTGGGCACAATGGAGAAGGACCCTATTCCTCCGTCTAGACCAAACCCAGTTACCAACATCCCCGGGCCTCCTGCTAATAAAACCAGTCAGAGTGTCGTCGTGGGTAACAGAGTCGCTCCTTCGCTGAAGAAGGCTTCCGCCCGACCTCCAGCAGCTCCCAATGGTGACCCAATTGCTCCTTCAACCACATATCCTTTAGTTAGAGTTTGATGTGTCTTTCCTCTTCTTCTCCTACGGTCTGATGCCATTTTTCTTTTAATTTTGCTTGTCCATGTTTGGCCCCTTCGTGGTTTTTGGTGTATTTTAGCTTTTTGATATGAGTAAGAAACTACTTGTTTTACAATCTGATGTTTAGTAGAAGGCTTTTGTACCACTTGGTGTTTTGAGAATATATATGTAGCTTGGTGTCTGCTCTTAATGCTTTCTTTCTTTCTTCTTAATCCAGGTCACAATGTCGATCCTCTGCTGGGCTCAGTGGTGAAGGGTCCTGTTCTTCCGTCTGCATCAAACCCTCTTACCAACATCCCCGGGCCTCCTGCTAATAAAACCGGTGAAAGTGCCGTCGTGGCAGCTCCAAATGGTGACCCAATTGCTCTTGTCTTTTAATTTTTCTTGTCCATATATATGTTTGCCTCCTTGGCCGTTTTTGGTGTTTTTTGGCTTCTATTTTGATGAGTAAGAAACAACTTGTTAGACCGGTGATTACAATCTGATGTTTAGTAGAAGGCTTTTGTAAATTGTGTGTTCGCTCTTAATGCTTTCTTTCTTTCTTCTTAATCAAGGTCACAGCGTCGACCCTCTGCTGGATTCAATGGAGGAGGGCCCTGTTCTTCCGTCTGCACCAAACCCTGTTACCTACATCCCTGGGCCTCCTTCTGCAAAAGCCGGTGAAAGTGCCGGCGTGGGTCACAGAGTCGCTCCTTCTCTAGGATCGCCCAAGAAGGGTATCGCCCGGCCTCCAGCAGCTCCCAATGGTGACTCAATTGCTCCTTCAACCACATATCCGTAAGTTACGGTTTGATGTCGAGGGAAACTACTTTTTAGCTTCGATTTCCACGGACGGGTTTTTTTTTTTTTTTTTAACATTTTATTTTGATAAGAGTAAGAAACTCCTTGTTAGCCTGTGATTGCAATCTGATGTTTACAAAAAGACCAGATAATTTTGGGAAAAATTAAGCAAATTATTTCCCAAAAGCAAACAACCACAACAGAAAAAGCAAGTGATTGCACAGTATGCTGTGGTTACCAATCCACAGAAAAACCCTAGAAGAACTCGAGGGAATTCTATCGTCAGCCACCTTACTTGGCCAGTCAATGCCGCTGTGTCAGTCGCTTTCCGCCGCGTCATCTCTCTTCCTCCTTCACTGCCCATCTTCCTCTGCACCACAACAGTAAGATCTTATGGAGAATTACACATCTGGGGAGGGAGTGTCTGTTACCACCCAACGGTGTGTGAGTCTGCTGGTTTCAACTTTTTCTTATTCTCCATAATTGTTATCGAAAAATTAATATGACTTTCAAATTTACCGTTAGATTTGTGACAAATGGCTATTAAATTTTGATCGAATAGTAATTTTAAAAACTACATCAATTTTGAGATGACACAAGAGAAACATGGGTCTTCCTTCTAGCATTACTCGTTAAATATGGACACAAATTTCCTCCAACTCGGGTTGGAGAAAATTTGCTCCAA
>FXXK01000051.1:757637-778566 GCA_900184695.1 Betula pendula
GAAATACTGTATTGTACTATAAAAATAAGGAAATGGGGAAACTTTCAGCATTGTGCCTACAAGTGCTATTAGGATAACTTGTGGATTCAATGTGGTATGATATTAAATTTCTTGTCTATTTCTGATATTTTGGGTTGTGAATAAGTGGGGAAGCAAACTGTGTTGGATGAGGTTGTTGAAGGTCAAGGTATGCTTTCATGGAAGGAGATGAAATAGTTGTTTGCGGCAAGCAACTATTTTTTTCTGTTCTCTCTCTGTTAATAGGTGTTAATATGTGGGAAGGTGGATAGGAGGAGAAATAGATAAAGAATATAGCTGAGAATAAAAAAAAAAAAAATTATATTTATAATATTATTATTCTCCTGTTATGACCAAAATGTGTCATGTTGGAAGCCATATGCCAGTAATTCTTTGACTCCAATAACTTTTCAGTAAGGCCGAGTGGAATTTCTTGGTCTTTTAATGATTTTAATGTCACTGACAGTGATAGGTCTTAACATAAGGAACTTTTTATTACCATAAGTAGCCATCATTTACAGTCCCAAGTCCTTGTTTAATTTTTATTTTCTTGGTTACAGTCCCTCCTATAATCAAAAGCAGGAGCCCTTCACAATCAATAAACTTCTTTTTCATTTTGTTTACCAATCAAACATGAATCATGTTCTTCATCATCATTCTTAATGCTTCAACAAGAGCACCTTGTCTCTTCAGAATCAACAAAGAGTCAGAGACAAAATATGGGTATTAGACCTTTGAGTTTGAGATACTGTATCCATCTCAGATGCTTTGCTTGTCTATAAGTCAACCACTCTAGAGACTGTTGATGCCATTATAATCTTTTGCTTCTTCCTTGTTTTTTGCACTATAATCTTGTCATTGCCATTCGTAGTTCAAGATGGGAGAGGATGACCTGCCATGTTGCCAGCCCTTGTTTTGGGCGTATCTAATAATATGTTTAGTACTTTTGGCATTTGCAGGTATCACATCAGGCTTGCTTTAGGACTCTTGTCCTTTAGCCAAGTTGATCTTGAGGTCCTCATTAAGGCTGGGCAGCACATGCACAGAGGAATGCAGGTTGTTGTTTAGTTGTTACTACATTCAAAAATCAATACTTGGTCCTTCTATTCATTTATAAAGCTTTATCAACTGCTTATTCATCTGCAGCAAAGGTTATGCCAGTTGTTAAGAACGAGCATTTACTTTTATGTACCTCCTCACTGGCAAATTGCTAGCAATGGCGGTATGTCATGTATATGTACATTATGTAAGTCTATATTCTGAAGTAAATTGGTTCTTAATACTGTGTAATTGAAGGCACTGCCCATTTTCATGGACTCAATTCTACCGACTTGGGTAACCATTCTTCTGTCAATGTTCTTTGTGCTTGCATTTGTAGAGGTGGATTTTTTTATTGCTAAATGCAGTTTTATTGTTGAAACAAAACAATGCATGGTTATTAGGTTATTTATTCTATTTGTTTTCTGTAGATCATCCCCAAGCTTTGTGTAATGACAATGCAGTTTTATTAATTTTTTATATTAATATTGAAAAAAAAAAAAAAAAAAAAAAAAAAAAAAAAAAAACCTGACGGTTTGGGGGCAAAACCGTCAGGAATTCCTGACGGTTTTGCCCCCAACCGTCAGGTTTTTTTTTTTTTTTTTTTTTTTTTTTTTTTTTTTTTTTTTTTTTTTTTTGCCACAACCGTCAACCTTGCTGACGGTTTGGGGAAAAACCGTCAGAATTTCTGACGGTTTTTCCCCAAACCGTCAGCAAGGTTGACGTTTCGCCTCCTGACGGTTTGGCCAAACTGTCAGGAAAAAACTGACGGTTTTGCCCCAAACCGTCAGGGAAAAAAATTCCACATAGAATTTTTGACTGATTAAACCGTCAGAGAAAAACCGTCAGGAATTGATTACTGACGGTTTTAGCCTAGTTCCTGACAAGTTTTAAACGTCAGGAAACACCATTTTTTTTGTAGTAGAAAAACCTGACGGTTTTAATTTAAACCGTCAGAAAAAAAAAATTTTACTGATAGTTTGTAAAAACCGTCAGTAAAAAATAATTTTCTGACGGTTTTAAAAACTGTCAATAAAAAAACTGTCAACATACATCCTTTTTTTTGTAGTGAAAGCATTAACAATCATTTGCTTTATGTGTTGTTTTTCACATAAAAAAAAAAATTTAATCCTAATTTCTAATTGGGACATGTCCATTTAATTTTTTTGTTAATGCTTTTGCCCCAAATGTAGCAAATGATAGGACCACTATCATTTTCAACATTTGACGTATACTCGTTTAGGAGTGTTTAATAATCTGAAGACAGCGCAAAAAGAGAATTAACTTTATTCAATTTGAAAGTAATGCAACATAAATACACTATTTTTATATGTACCAAACAATTTAAAGGCACATAAATTCAATAAAATTTTGACTCCTCACAATCTTCATAAATTTAATTAGTTTTAAATGGGTTTTGATTTTAATCTTTGAATTAAGTAGCATAAGTGCAATTACACTTGCATATTAATCTTTATATATATATTTTAAATTTAGTTTGATCCATAATATTATCTAATACGCAACATGGGATGAAACGTCTAATCTGACAGATTCTCCAATGCGTAATTATAAAAATAAAAAATAAAATAAGTGAAATAATATGATTACATTTTGTTAATATGTTTTGGAGTATGTTTTTTGTTTAAAAACTGTTATAAAAAATTATTTTTATATTTTTAAAAGGATTTTAACATACAGAAAGTGGGGAAATGTGGAATGATATGTGTAGCGCACCTGTTCTGCTATGGGCCTAATAAGGATAAAGTTTGTTTTTTTTTTCAAATTGAGTTAGAGAAACTTATAAAAATGCCATGAGTTCTTTCACATTTGAAAGACACAGGTTACAATTAAAAAAATATATGTTTCTTATATGTAAAAAGACACATACCATTTTTATAGGCTATATTGAAGGAATTTTCTTAAACCTAATTTGAAGAAAAACTCTATCAGCCAAATAATAGTTAATGTATTTAATCAGTAGGTGTATAATTAATGTGTTTAATTAATAGGTGTGAGTTAGGTAACTGGGGTGGATTGTTCATGGGCTGTGTATTGTTAGTTGGCAGTTGTCTGCTTACATAGGTTCATCACATGTTCGTCAAAATGCCCACAACGATTGCTTGAATTCGTTGCTCTGCTCTCCTTATCTCATTCCCAATTCGCTAATATAACTTTACCGCAGAATAGTTTGTTTTATGCGGAATAAAATTGAAGAAATTAAACTTTGATGGCTCAACTTTACCTTCAAAGTTAAATTCGCCAATCGCCATTGCAGTGCATGCATGCATGAATGCAAGAGGTAATTGGTCTTACAAAACTTTTGATCGATGCATCAAGAATCTGATCATCATGATAACCTAAGTTAGGACGTACAGTACGTACTATCGTTTTTATTTGATGTTTACTCTTTTCGGAGTGCTTAATAATCTCAAATCAGTGCAAAATTAAAGAGAATTAACTTTATATTTGGAAGGTAGTGCACATTAATAATTGAACAGAAAAACAATATTTCATTCGAACATTCATAAATAACCTTATCATGACCTCAATTAACTTCATATATGCTATATATGTATATAATAATCAGTGTCGTCTCAACGTATTGCTTCATCAACAAGCCTTTAAACCCCAACTATATATATATCGTCTTAGCAAAAGGGAATTAGAAGTATACTTTGCTTCTTAATTTCTCATTAACGAAAACATGTTCTTATGGAGCTGGGAAACCCTGATCTCCAATGCTGCAAAGGTGTTTATCCTTGTGTCATTAATTTTTACCACCGATTCTCTTGAGGCTGCAAGGCCCTTGGATGAAATGAAGTCAACGCCTGCTGGTGCAAGCAAGGTGTCATTTCCGCAAGATCGTGGACGGGTATTAGTACCACCTTCTACCCCTAATCCTTGCACAAATTACATCCCCAAACCTGATAATGGGCACTGCAGCAAATAAACAAAATCAAGCTTAATTTAGCTGTACGTGCGTGGTTTGATGGAGGCCAAAGTCGTCAGAACGGCTCTTGTTTCTTTCTTGTAAGAATATATATAGCTATTTTACAGAAAGAAATAATTAAGAAAAATAAATTCGTGTGTCAAATGTTTATTTAATGTTATCTCTTCAAATTAATAGTGTACGTTAATCTTGATTGCAAATATTAATTAGATTTTACGTGAAAATGAAAGTACATGAACATGCAATTTCACGTACTGAAAAAGCCATGCAAAGATCGATGTATCTCGATTTGTTAATTAATAATTTGCAATTATGAACAAGGCGCTTTGTGGACCATGGAATCAAATTAATTCTTCTGATTGAAAAATAAATTGGAGGCTCGGAAGTTTATCATTTACATTTTGAAGTAATTGCAATGATTGAGGATCCAGCCAAAAGCTCATTATTAATTCCTCAATTAATCTCTTCTGTCCCATCACTCTTTTTTTTTTTTACCTTCTGTTATTTAGTAATTTTTTTTTCAATGTTTTCTTTTCTGTATATATAAGCTAGCTATAGTACAGAGTTGCTTCAGAAGTGTCTCCCTAAATGTTTTTAGCTTTATCTTTTTAGGCTTAATACTATATGGACAAGATGATAGAAGAAACATAGGACTTTACAGTTTTAGCATGCAATAACAGGCAGGGAATCCTTTATTAAAAGAAAAGAATCTATGGTCATCCTTGCATAAATTAGATAACAAGATATAGTGGCTTTATATTCTATCGAGAGAGAGAGAGAGAGAGAGATCAGGCCAAAAGCAAGATACCTCGTATAAAAAAAATAAGCCCAAAAGCAAGATGCTAATTAAGTATTACTTTCAACAATCTGACTGATATATATTAACCTTACTTTACAACAAGAAAAAGTTGTATATAGACTTATAGTATACTTATTTTCCACTACATGCATTTTACAAAAAGATTCAATAATTCACAAAGCTTAAGAAGGATTTATTATTCCAACTACTTATTATTTTTTTTTAAAAAAATATATTTAATTTAATTTTTTATTTATAAAAAAAGTCTAAATACCCCCTCCCCCCTTCTCAAACTATCACGTCCAATTGATAATGTCTCCCAAATTATTAAAAAAATTGTCAATGTACCGCTAAGATCAGTAAAAAGACAAAATGACCTTATAAATTTTTCAATAAGGAAAAAAATATCCTTATAAATTAAAAAAGAAAAAAAATCATTTGGCAACCCTTGGTTTTTATGGGGTTTTTTTTTTAATTTTAGTTTTAGTTTTTTTTTTTGTTATATAGAATTTATAGTATGTTGTTTTTATTTTATTAAGGGTATTTTCGTTATTGGGGGAACATTGGCAATTTTTGATAGTTTAAAGAGGTATTGTCAATTGAGTAATAGTTAGAGAGGGTATGAAGATTTTTTTTTTTTTTAATTTTTAATTTTTTTATTCTATTCAAACAAGGGAAATGGAAAAAGGGAAAATTATCAAATTATAGTTATTTTGTTACAACCTAAGAATTGAGCCACTTTTAGACATATGAAAACTCAAAACGCAATAGTAAAATGCTTTGAAAATATTTGCCTCAAAATCTAACAATATTATTTATGAAACTATAAGGCCCTGTCAGGGGAGCAAACTTTTTTTTGTCTAACTAAATTCTTTTTAAAAGTCAACTATCTTCAACAACTCAGATTTATTCAACTCAACTTAAATTTATTCAACCTAACTCAAAAAATAATATAAAAATTAGATTTTTATTTAAAAAAATAAAACTGAAAAATAAAATGAAATTTTGAGGAGTGGCTGAGCCATCCTGAAGCAAATTTTGGTGGTGACTCAGCCAGCCCTGAAAAGTTTTGGGGGTGGCTCAGCCATCCCTAAATAGCTCAAACATTTCGGGGGTGGCCAATCGACCTTCTGGGGGTGGTCGGCCACGCCTAGGGGTGGTTTCGAACCACCCGACAGCTTTTTTTTATATATATATTTTATATTTTAAGAATTAAAATATAATTTTTTAGTATACTTTTTTCAAATATATTTACTTACTCAAATATTTTTTTTAAACTATCTAAACATAATTTCAAAATATTTTTTTTCGGTATCCGTAAAGTTAACAAAGAATCAAATAAAATCAAATTTTCACCGTTCCCTATACTCATCCATTTAAAATCATGATGGTGACAACTTTATAGCTTTGATGCAAATAGATGTTATTGTTTATATTAAAAATACTTGGGTATTTTTACCCTTTAGTATTTGTGCTTCTTTTTTTCTTTTTTCTTTTTTTTTAAAAAATTTTTTTAATTGTATATGTGCTTTTGTATGTCATATTCACGGCTCTTATATGTTTTTTGCTTCATCTTTTTAAGATTAAGAAGGAATATAATTCGACCTTGATCCCCTTTCCCACTGTTGCTTAAAAAGAAAAAAAAAAAAGAATATAATTCTCTCTCAAAAAAAAGAAGAACAAGGAATATAATTGTATTATTCTGCCATTCATGACCGTCTTAATTATGATATTTACTTTGGGCTTCACGTAAACAGAATGGAGTACTGCATGTTCGGTTGGGCATCTCTTGCCATAGTTCACCCAATTAGAGAAGGTATCCATTTGGTCTAGTTTTAGAGTGGTCTGGGCTGCGTTTCATATTAATTAAAGCCCAGTTTTGAAGTCTGCGGATTCAAGTAATTATTCACAGCCTGTCACAGTACAACTTGTGATTAAGGTCTGAGACTACCAAGTTTAAAGAACATGAGATTTGATTACCTAACCAAATTTCAATATTTTCATCAAAGAAAATTACTAGCTGGCCTGCCATGTCAATAATAATAATAAAAATTACTGAAGTGGCCGTACCATGTCAACCCTAAAAAAAAAATTTGTCTAGTCTCTTCCATAGGTGGCCAATCCTCCGAGGGTGATCACACTACCCATAGAACCCTCGGGATGGTGACGACTATCCTAACGTCCAATATGGTGGTCGTGGCCAGTAAGGGGATCTTGCCTGAAAGGATTTGTCTTTTCAAGCAAATGAGTGTTACAAAGCAACTTTCTTGATCTGCCTGGCTAGTAAAAGAGCATCAGGGATGAGGCTTTGATGTATGACTTTGTTTTGGGCTTGCCATAGGCCCATAGTATATCACAAGTAATTGAGGCAAATATCTGAAAAAGATGAACCTCATGTTTGGGAATTCTAAAAATGTTTGGGTATTTCTTTGTTAAACTAAAAATTAAAAAAAAAAAAGGATTAAAAATTGACACAACAATCTGATTATTAAGTAGATGACGTGACACTATTCTCAGTTAATTGTCATGGCAATTAATTTGTGATAATGCTCCAAACATTTTTCTTAGAAAATAATTGAAATTAAAAGATACTTCTGAATTCTGATCCATGGAGGCAATAGAGCCACTGGGTGTTAACCCAATTTCACCCTTCAAGGCCCAACTCCAAAGTTTTTTTTATTGGGCTTCTTGCATGTTACCCAATAGTCCTTTTACTCATGAAATTGTTTTTTGGTTCCCTACTATGAAAACTTGAACTACGCACGTACATACATTTAAAAAAGAGAAAGGTTATATATTGGATAAATATTCTATTTCATCCACCAAAGTTGATGTGGTGTGGTCCTCCAACAAAATTTTTTATTTAGTCCTCTTACTTTTGAAGTTTTAACAACACATAGGATTGCATCGATTGACAAATGCCATGGCCCACTTGACCTTAATATTAATTTTGTCATCATAATGATTAATTAAATATGTGACTTGTATGTTTATGCATACATTTGTCCTTTAATGAAAAAAAGTCCAATAATATGACTGAGAGATTGAAGGATTGACTCATCAAAATATTTGGCGGGCCTTCAACCTTTATTTATTTACTATTTTAAACTGTTAAAAATATATCGACAAATCAAATCAAATATATGTATAGAGTGTGGCTGGATTTTCGAGCAAATCCATTCAAGAACCCAGAAAGCAATATTGCACAAACTTCTTTTCCTATAATTTTTCATCACCTCTGATATCCTTTTCCTTATCTCCTCCCATTTGCCCTTGCACTGATCAGAGAGAGATTGCAGCATCAGGATGCACTGGTAAGCGTTACAGCTTTATTGCTTCTGCATGTAATTTAAGACAAAACACTTGTGTTAATTCCATGTGATATCAAATAGATCGAAGATGGGCTGCTTAACATACACGCATAAACAATATTTTTTTTTTAATTGAATAAGGAAAAAGATTACAAGAAAGGATCATTCTCACTCTTGATCCAAAAGGAAGAAAAAGTGAAGAATTTTAAAACCGAAAAAGGGGTTAACTCCTTAACAACGGTCCCAGCCAACTTTAGTTTAACCTTAAAAAGGGATGTTAGAGGCCCAAGAAGACTCAAAGGGAGCCATCCAAAGCAAGAGCCCAAGAGAGCCTGGGAGGCACTTCATATAAAGCCCTCTCCTTTATCTCCTCGATCGGTACCTCATTCCATTCTCACTCTCCCTCAATCTTGCTCTTCAGCAAGCACACATGAGTTCTTCCCATTTGGAGGAGCTCTCTCCTTCACTCCCCCCATTAACGGTCAAGCACATTGACTTGGGTGTCAGAGTGTCTTTAGTTGGAGGATCAAAGGCCGACTGAAGCCCCGTGCTTCATTTTGCAAGAGGAGGAGCCACCTAGTTCGTGGGTGACAAATTTTGGCGCTGTATGTGGAAACGATCATGTGTTCTACTCATCTTTGCAAGTGCACATCACAGCCTAGTTCAAGTTGGTGACTTTGTCCCACCACCATGTCTATGTTAACCATCCAGCTATTGAAAATATCTTCTCCAAGTCATGACGATTCAATGCTGTGTCCAGGAGATACTCTAACGCATAAGGAGCCCAACCATTTAGGAAAAGACAAAAATAAATGCAATCAAAGCATGCATTGAAACAAAGGAAAACGTATCAGTGTATATAACTGAAATGAATTGTGTAACTGACACCTAAGGCTTTGCTAGAGACAAAACGTTTACACTACCTATGTTTGTGTATATAAAGGTCTGTACATGACAGTGGAATATCATTGAATAAAAGTTTTATCTTCTCGTCATTTGATTTCAGTCTACGCCTTACGCAGATATGCTCTTTATGCATCCCCATCGGCGCTTGTCTTCAGCCAAAGTGTCGCCAACGGCTCACGATTCCTCCGTCATGAAGTCGGAGAGAGGTTGTAGGTTGTGTTGGGCTGTTAATACCTAGTACGAAAGGAAGTGTCCAAATTTCGCACTCCTACTGGAATTGGCTTGCATCTTGCAGTCAATTTGGACTGCCACACACATAGATAGCAAATGTGGGACTCCCATGTCTCGAGCATATAGACCCTTAACTTTGAGTTGTCTCGTAACAAGTAGACCTTGAATTTGCCCTTTTTAGGAGCTGTTCGAATTGCAGGCAATTTATAACCCTCATGCTTGCCCAAAATAAAGTTTGACACTCATTGGGTGAGTCACGTGACATGTCTCCTAACATGATCAACCGAAGGGGCTAGTGGATCTTGCTCTCTCCCGGGGCACCCCACCTATTAAGCACACCCCATTTCAATTATCTAGGTTCAATTTCACAAATTTCCAAATGCTCCGATTAAAAACAATTGGGCCTTCCACCTCATTTGAGCTCAAATTTGGTGGAATTAAGGCAACATACTCTACATAATCATAAACCGGCATCAATGAGCCCAATTGAAGTTGCAAATTCTCTCAATTGCAGGATGGAGATAGGGTGGAATCCAGATTATATGGAATACGGGCAATTTATGAGAGATAATTGCAAGTGGGCCTTCATGGGGCAGCTCCTTGCACCCATCCAAATCTCTCCATCCGAGTTCTCGATTACATGTTTTGTTTGGCGACGACACTGATTTAACAAAGAGTAATACTAATTTTCACATCATATTTTAAGTATTCTTTTTACATCAGTCACTTCAAAAAAAAAAAAACAATTACTTAAAATATATTATATTAACTTATTTAATAAATAGGTATAAAAAGTAACATTATTATTATTATTATTTACCCACCAAAGAGTAGCACTACTCAAGAAATAAACAATAATCAAATAAATGAAAAGCCCAAAATTACGCCTACCCAAAAAATTAACTATTTCTAGTCTTCAAATGATCCCAAATCAATCATAACAAGACGCAAATGAAAGAAAAAATAATAAATTAGAAAATAGAACAATTAATTTGAAGAAAACACAACCGAACTCGCAAACATTACCAAATCAAGAAAAACGGAAAGCCTAAGCCAAGAATTCCTTCAAATCTTCACATGGCATCAAAAAGCAAGATTTTACAGAACAACTACAATGGCCCCAAACATTCAGCCCACGTAGCCCCAAACCTGGAATAGGTCAAGCCCATCCCAAATGGTCCATCAAACTCTACAATCCAAACCGAATGGAAATAGACCCCGAAGTCTCTATAACTTGAAGAAAAAAGACTACACGTTCTAGAATTTACGTTGGCGTTCTTTGTGAAACGGCTTAAAAATCTCAAAAAGGAATTTAGTTTGCCGGATTTCGACGAGTGCTTGCCAGAATTAGTGGTGGCCGGTGGTGGTGGCTTGGGTGTAAGGAAGAGTTTGTGTTTGTGTGCGCAGGCGAGAAGAAAGGGTTTGAGCCATGGAGGCAATAGAGCCCATTGGGTGTTAAGCCAATTTCACCCTTCAAGGCCCAAATTTTGAATTGTAACAATCTTTTTCAAAACTACCAAATAATTATCAATATCTTCTTATGACGAAACTACCCTTAATAAAATAAAATAAAATTTTTTTAAAAAAAAACTAAAAATTAAAAAAACAAAAACAAAACAATTTTTTTTTTTTTAAAAAAAAATTATCATTTAAAAAAAAAAAAGAACTACCACCCAATTGGCTAAATTTATTTAAAATTTTTTAAGAAAATTATAAAGATTTTCGTTTTTAAAAATATTTAAAAGATAAAATTATTATTATTTTCGAATTTATAAGGATATTTTTGTTTGAAAATTTGTAAGATCATTTTTGTCTTTTTGTTGGCCTTAAGGAGACATTGACAAATGACAATTATTTGATAGTTTGGGGGAGGAAAAAATTGTTACAATTAAAAATTTGAAAGAATATTATTAATTAGGTAGTAGTTTAAAGGAGTATGTGAACTTTTACCTAAAAACTTAAAGGGCTTTCACATGTTTTGGCTTGATATTTGGGGAGAAAGTCTGGCAAAAACCAAAACAGAAAAAATGGGTGGAGAGCTCAATCAACTGCCCTTTTGTAATTTTTTTTTTTTTTTTATTATTATTATTATTTTGGAAAAGTCCACATACCCCCTCAAACTACCACTCAATTGACAATGTCCCCCCAAACTACCAAATAAATGACAATTGTCCCCCAATAGCAACAAAAATACAAAAAATAACCCTACAAATTTTTCAATAAGACCAAATACCTTGTTTTAATTTTATTTTTTTAAAGTAATTTTTTAAAACGAAATCTTTATAATTTTTAAAAAATTTTGAATTTGGCTAATTGGGTTGGAGTGTTTATTTTTTTTATTTTTATTAAAAAAAAAAATTGCTAATTTTTTTTTTTTTAGTTTTAGTTTTTCTAACCCTTATGAATTCAATAATAATAATAATAATATATTTTTTTTTTTTAAAAATAATTATAATTTTTAACAAAAATTTTATATATATTTTTTTATTCTTAATTTGTCCAATTGGTTTGTAGTTTTTTTTTTTTTAAAAAATAATTTTGTTTTGGTTTTTTTTTTTTTATTTTAACTTTAGTATTTTTTTAGTCTTTATGAATTGTAGTGTTTTTAATTTTTTAAGGCTATTTTTGTTCTTAGAGTGGACATTGTCATTTGTTTGGTAGTTTGGAGAGAACTAGGGCGGAGCCACAGCCACCCTTGGGGGGCTGTGGCACCCCCAAAATTTTAAAATTTTTTTTAATTTTTTTAAAAATATAACCTTAAAAATTTCAATTTTGCCCCAAATTTTTTTATTTTTTTAAAAATATACTCTTAAAATTTATTTTTGACCCCCCTAATTTTTTTTCTTTTAATTTTGGCCCCTCCAAACCTAAAATGCTAGCTACGCCCCTGGAAAGAACATTGTCATAATTAAAAGTTTGAGAGAAACATTGTCAATTTGGTGGTAATTTAAGAGGGATATGTAAACTTTTCCTTATTATTTTTTTTTATTTTTTGGAAAAAAAACTAAAAATAAGGAGGTCACTAGAATTAATGCTGCTTGAAAAAAAACCAACGCACGAAAAGTAATAAATTAATAACTATCATAATCGTATCTGGCGGCGCTTCTTAGAGTATAACATGGCACGAAAAGAATATTTGCACAAGGAATTCTATTGGAAAGTTAAGAATATTGTTATTTTGATTACGCAGGAGCGACGTCATCACAGGAGTGTCACCAGCATGCCGTACGTCAAGCTTAATTAAGCATCAAATGCTTGGGCTCCAGATGGTGTGCTAAGCATTGGAAGTTCGCATTTCAAAAAAAAAAAAAAAGCATTGGAAGTTCGCTTTCAATTGCCAAAGCATTTTTCTTTTTTATTTATAAAAAGGGCCATGCTAGATGAGCTACCAGTGAAGGATTTGAGCAATGAAAGTTGAGTGAAAAAATCATATATTGTCAAAATGATACTTAGGAAGGTTGTGGCAACATGGGCGGCGGCGTTAAATTAATTTTTTAATTTTATATATTTATATTTTTTATTAAAAAGAAAATGTGTCGTAATTTTAATGGTGTTGGTGTAATACCTAACAAAATCTGTTAAATATTTTAACAAAATTTAACTTCAAAGATATATATATATATATTTTGGCATATCACATGAATTTTTGAGTTCACTTTTATACTAAATAAAACGATTTATAATTTAAGTTAATCACAATAACAGATTTCAATAAAGTAGGCCCAAGTGCAAGTGTGAACAACATGACACGTGTGAAAAGTCTTTAGCCACAGCTCTAAGTTATTTGATGATGAAAATTTGAAATCCCAACCATAGAATTTGATGGCAAAGAAGCTGCGTCCCCCATGGCCACAGCTCTGAGTTATTTGATTAGATGTAATGGTCATAATTTTACATTTGGCCATATGAGTCATATGACAATATGAAAGGATGAATACTAACTGCAGCGAGTGAGTGAATTGCATGTAGTCAATTTTTCTTATTTTCACTTTTTTTTAAAAAAAATACCAGTCAGGGAAAATGTGTTTGCTCTCAAAACTGAATGGGAATCCTCAAAACTGATATTTAACTTCAAAAGGTGAGAAAAGAAAGAAAACCAATTATTAAAGAGTGCGGTGGTATTTAGTTGGTCAAAAGGGTGAGATGAACAATAAGGAGGGATTGGTAAAAACCAGCTAAAGTGAATCTGAGACTCTGAGCTCACGTACAATACAAGACACACATACACACGCAGAGGCAAAGCAGGGCAGGGCTGAGTGTTCTTGAAGCTGGTTTGGGGAAGGAGGGAGCCGTAGAGCTCTATCAATGATTTTAGAAAGTTGCTGAATTTTGTGTTCAAAAGCTGTTTTGGTTTTTCTCAGAAATTTTGAAGAAGAAGAAAGCCAAAAACCTTTGGAGGGGAAATATTTTTACGCCTCTGTAACATAGTAGGCGGCATGTTATGCGCCGTTCGACAAACATCGAACGGCTTACGCTGTCAAAATTGTGACTTGGGCAATTTCAAAGGATTTTCAATGTATTTTTTAAAAACCTACAATTTGAAGATATCTCTGAACCGGATTTGTTTTTTTTAAAAAAAAAGGTTGGTGGCCCACATGAAATGACGGGGTGACTTTTTTTGTTATAAAGTCATTGGGTCAATTGATGGGTGAAAGTCATCGTACGTCAACAGCCTCCCGTCTTATAAACGGAACACTTGCTCTGGAATACGGGCAAAAGTCCAGGAGCAGTCCGCTTTGGAGGAATAGGGACTTCGTCGCTTGATATTCATATATCTAGCATAATCGCTTGAAAAGCACCGGTTCCAAATATAGGAAGGGACTTTGCCAAACTTCCATTTGTCTTGTTTTTTCTTAAATTGTTCTTGCTGCGTTTTGCTGCTTTGCGTTTTTGCTGCTGTACGTTAGGATATTCTGCCGTTGTGTTGTATCTTTTGTTTTAATTTTTTTCTGTTCGTGTGATCCTTATCTTGCCCTGGGTGCAGACAGTCGGTCAGGGATGTCTATGATATCCAGCGTGGGCATACTACGTACAGTTATTTTTGAACAGACCCCAATTCCTGCAATTCGAAAGGTATATTATCATTCACTCTATTTTCTGAGCAACTGAAAAAGGATAATAACTTACGAAAGATTATGGTTATGCTCCATAGAATCTTCGATGAAGAGGATAGTTGTTTTTTTCAGTATGACTAAAAATGTTATCTTCACATTGGAATGAATAAAATGGTGATTTATGGGGTGCTTCAGATGCTCTGGCTATAGCAACGCCTCCAACTTCTGAGGATTTACGATACCTGAAATCCTCGGCTCTGAACATCTGGTTGGTCGGTCATGAAGAAGTAGATCCATTTCTTGTGTAGCCAGAAAAAAAGGCTTCTCTCCTTGATGTTGTGAAAAATTCAGCCATAGTTGCTTGGTGTTGAAGTCATGATGCATATATGTGAAGCCCAAAAATGATCATGGAGCTGGACTAATGGGATATTTCATCAGTTTTAAAGAGGTAATTTCTAAGACGCTTAATTAAATGCATGTGTAGCTTAAGAGGATGTAAATGCATGGCTACGTTTGGAAAATATTTCTCTCATTTCACCAAAAAAAAAAAAAGTCAAACTCGTTTTTTTTACAATCAAATAAAATATTTTATTCTTATAAAAATTTCAAAACTCTTTTCATTTTTAACAATAACCGATTCCTTTCCCATTTCTTCTCTTATTTTTATTTCAAAGCCCTTTATCAAACATACCTGATATATCTAATACGTAAGCCGATGCAGCATGCAGAGGGATTGTGAACCCCTCGGATTAGATATCCAGTAATTTACAGTTCAAATTGAACCGTATATTGTACAAGTCTCATAGGTGGGTGCCATGAAAGCAATCATGCTGCACAATTTTTTTTTTTTTTGAATGGATGATGCTGCACACTTTATTAGCTTTAGAGATTTGTTTTATTGTTTATAATTCCTCGGGTGTTGTAGTATTATAAAAGGACCTTCCAACCTTGAACCTTCCAACTATGGGTCGTCGTTGATCACCTCCCCCTGTTCCTAGTTTTTATCCACCCCCAAAAAAAAAAAAAAACCTCTGCATCATCGTTGGGAAGATCCTTCCCTGTAATTCTTCCCTGTCGTCATTAAATTGTGCCCGTAGAGATGAAACTTTAGTGTAGGCATTATTAGTAGAGCACTTTTATCAAACTTACTAAATTTCATTTTCATTTTCATTCTATACTTTAATTTACACTAACTGAATCCTATTCATTCTATTTCATTTGAAATGAAAAGGATCTTAATCTTAGTCTTAGTCTGTGTTACACAATGTGTTTAGAGCATTAGTAATGACTTTTTTAAATTCTATTTCCTTTCTTAGATGTAGAAAAAATACTTTAAAAAATTAATGCAATAGGTTCCTTAAGTGTTTCATAAATTAAGACTTTTTTTTAAAAAAATCCATGCTTCCCTTACTATTTTTTTTTTAATATAAATACTTTTCTCTTTCTTCTCTCTTTTTTTTTTAACATTTATTTTAAACAACATTTAAATGACTTTATTTTTCCCCTCTTTCACTTAATATTTAATTTTAACAAGATTTAAATGATGTAGGAAAATGATAAGGGAAGATTTTATAAAATTTATTTGAATAGGAAAATAAAAAATAGTTTGGTTCCTTATATTTAAAAAAAATCTAAAACAAATCATTGATAGTACTCTTAGTGTTTCCCATACCAAGATTTTTTTTTTTTTCAAAAAAAGCTTTTTCTTTCCTCCCACTTTTTCCTAGCATTTGTTTGATATAATATTTAAACGGCTTTCTATTTTGTCTAGCATTTATTTAAAAATATATACTTAAATGGTATAAGGAAAATAATAAAGAAAGTTACTGTGTAGTTTATTTGAATAGAAAAACAAAAAGTAATTTAGTTCCACAATTCATGTTCACTGAACACTTAGAGCATTTACATTAAACTCTCTACTTCTAGTTTTTTTCTAAAATTTTAACAAAACTCACAAAATACACCATTTAACAACTCTTTACTCGATGTTAAATTTAACTCATTGGTAATGCTCTCTAATGTGAATAGTCCAAAAGTGAAAGTTATTTTTTCTTTTAATGGTCTTTCTCTTTCTTCTAAACTAAAGTAGTTTTTTAATGCATGAAAAATGATGAAAATCATTCTCTATCTCATCTTTCACTCATCTCTACTTGAATTCACTATTGAATTTGGTTTCACCAATTCAATGATGGATTTACAAAAAGAATGATTACTAGATGGTTTAGAGAACAAAGTGTAACATTAGTTTCATCAATAATATAAAATATTTAGTTAAAGTAAAGAAATTATTTAGAGAGTTTGGTGTTTAATAATTTTGAAAAGTGGCCGGTGAAAACAATTAAAGTAAATTTAGAAAAATTTTGAAGAATGTAAATCAATCTTAAATTCCACACCTAGTTTACTTTAAGTTGCACCCACTCCACTCCATAATGGTTGAAATTGTGTTCCATCACTCCAGAAAATTAGCTGGACTTGTTGAAAATGTGTTTCGTATATGTTGAAGTCTCTTATATTCCCAACCCAACTCTTTTCAAGCATCTAAGGATTTAGATTAAGATTTCTAAAATTTTTCTAAATGTAATTCTAAAAATTTACTTTAATTAATTTAGTAAGCCACCTTTCAAAACATCAATTTCTTTCCTTTTTTTCCCCTCTAAAAACTCTTTATCAAATCACACTCGATCTCTGCCAATGTTTTCTTAGTCGAGTGGGAGTGGGATATGGGGCATCGATATGATTGAACCCAAGTTTCAACCATATATATATCAGCCAATTTTGTTTTGGAGTATACCGGGTGTTCCATCGTTATGGAACCCAATGCTCACCGAAAGGATTGAATCGGTTACTGTTCAAACGCGGTTTATTAATTAGCTTGCATCATTGGAGTGGGGTGTGGCATCATTTTTATGGAACCCAAATTTCAACGATTCCGGCTACTTTTCGACGTCAATTTCCACAATTTCGGTTACTTTTGCGTAGTGGATAGTGGGTGTGGAACCTAATGTCCACGATTTCTGCTACTTTTGCATATAGTGAGTGGGGTTTCAGCTACTTTTGCATATAGTGGGTGGGGTATGGAACCTAATTCCCACAATTTCGGCTACTTTTGCATATAGTGCGTGTGGTGTGGAACCTAATTTCCACCATTTCGGCTACTTTTGGGAGTGGCACTGGGTGTAGAACCTAGGGGTGAGCAAAATCCGACCCTACCCGCAAAATTCGCCCGATCCTACCCGCCTCAACCCGAAAAATTCAGATTTTTAGGGTTTAATTGCGGGTTTGGGTTATTTTTTTGCATATCCGCGCGGGTCGAATCAGGTTGCGGGTTGGTTTTTTGAAAATCGCGGGTACCCGACCCGACCCGCGATTTGTTATACACTATAAATACTTTTTTATGTGTTGGATTGGATTCCATCATTTTATGTGTTGCATTTTATCTATTACATTTTTTAGATGGGTTGAATTGAATGCTAGTGTTTAGTGATATATTATCTTTATTTTTAATCTTTTCATCTTTGTGAAATTTGAATTTGATATTAATTTAAATGTTTTCTTGAATTTGTTGAACTTTTGATAGTTGATGTACATTATTGTTCATTGAATATGATTTTATGCCCTTTTTATATTTTATAGTTGATGCACTTTTATGAACATTATATTTTATTAGTATTATTATTTAAATGAGTATTGATTTTGATGAATGTGATTTTAGGTCTATTTTTTTATAAAATGGGTTTAGGTTTTTTTCATTTCATGTACAAATAAAAATTGAGCAAAAAATTGTATATTTGAAAATTGGGCCAAAAATTAAACTTTATCTAGCAAAATAAGTTTAGAGCATTTTTTTGATAAAAAAAACACAATTAAAATTAACTCAATTTGAGCCCAAAGCCCAATAAGAATTCGGGTTTAAACCTGACTCGCACGCAAACCCGAAACCCGTCGGGTTACAATAGAAACATGCAGGTTGCGGGTTGAATTTTTTCAAACCCGCACCCCGCGGATCGGGTTTCGAATACCCGCGAAATCCGACCCAAACCGACCCGTGCTCACCCCTAGTAGAACCCAATCTCCACGAATTACGCTTTCAATTATGAGAAATACGTTACTCACTCCCATCTGGAAACTTGCACTTCAAAGAAAGTTTGAGAGCATGAATAAGAGTCTAAGTAATTAGGCGACAAATTTTTATACCATTTGAGAATGAAGGGTTAGTATTGAGTAGTTAGTTTGATCCGTTTAATAAAATGGATTGAATTAGATTAATTTATATAGTCTTACATACATGCTTCGACACGATTCGAATTTAATATGCAACATAATGACATATAATTTTTGATATGACCTGCGAATCCGACACAAATCAAATACAAAATTAGAAAATTATAGTTGAGAGATTTAACCGTTTAATTAAATGAGTTTAGTTAAAATTAACTTATATAGTCTTATATACATATCTCGACAAGACCCGAATCTAACATGCGAATGCGAATTACTTCTCCAATATGTAAGGGTGCCATATGTAACATTTTTCTTCAACGATTCTCATTCAATGGATGATAATGATGCCACAACTAATCGCATAGTCTCCGGTGAGCAGGCTGAGCTTTACAGATTTGATAACTGCTGTAAAAAAATAAAATTACACTATTGAACTGCTCAAATTTGATTTTATATTTTCTCCCTTTCTCATAAATAACTTAAAATTAAATCTAAACAGTTTGAGCAAAAACAGATGGCACCGAGGGTAAAGAACCGTGTTTGAACAGGAACCGATGGCGCCGAGGGTGGCCAAGCCACACTGGAGTAGTCGCACCACTCCCTAAACCCCTTCCTAGACTTCAAATCTTCATAGCCCCCACACGCAGAACCGGCCAATCCCATTCCAAGTGGTCCATCAAGCCTCTATAAGACTCTAGTTAAGAAAAAAGACAGGGTTGTAGACATTTCTCGTGAAATAGCTTGAAATCTAAAAACGAGTTTAGCTTACCGGAGTCCGACGAATGCTTACCGGAACTAGTTGTGGACGATGGCGGTGGCCCCGGCGCAAGGAAGAGTGTGTTTTTGTGTGCGCGCGCGTGCAAGTGTGGAGAAAAGTTGTTTAAACGGGAATGAAATAAAGAAATATTTCTGATCAATGGAGGACAGTGAGCCCATTTGGGGTGACGAAATTTCACTCTTCAGAGGCCCGATTCCGACGTTTTATTCTCTGCCTTCTTGGATGTGAATCATGTGGTCCTTTATCTCTTAATTGATGAAATAGTTTCCTTGGCCCCTAAATAATATTATGGAGGTGACAACAAATAACAATGTATACCCCTCTTGAATAGAAGAAAAAAAAAAGAAAAAGAAAAAAAGGATCATCCATTAAAGTAATAAATACGGATATTTTTACAGTTACAGTTAAGTAACTTCTTCAGCTTTTCTAGTTAAAGAACTGAAGATGGATCACGTGGAAAATATGGGATATGCGAGGATGAGCTGGATGATTTAGTTATTCTTTTTGTTAGTTAAGATTAGTTTCTTATCTATAGCTGTATATTCCTTGTATAATAGTTAGTTCTCTTGTAATTGATTCATTATGCAATGAGAGATTTTTCCGCAACTCTTCTCAACTCTGCATGCTCTGTTTTCCTTTCGCAACACAACACTTTTCTGAAATGGTATCAGAGCAGATCTAAACTCTGTTCTTCATTCCGTTATTCAAGTCATTCATTCTGTTATTCAAGTTCTTCAAAATTCTTGTTTGTTTTTCATAATCATCATGAATACCACTCCACCAAATTCTGCATCCTCTGAAGCAGAGTTTTCCAACCCGTTCTATCTCCATCACGGAGATAGTCCAGGAAGCGTTCTAGTTTCACAACTCTTAGTTGGAAACAATTATCATACATGGAAGAGATCCATGTCAATGGCATTATCTGCCAAGAATAAGATGGGTTTTGTTGATGGATCTTTACCAAAACCAGAATCTTCAAGTCCAGAGTCTCTTTCCTGGAATCGGTGCAATAACATGGTGTTATCTTGGCTTCTCAATTCAGTGTCTCAAGAGATCGCTGCTAGTATCATCTACATAGATTCTGCTGAGGAAATGTGGAATGATATTAAGGAGCGTTTCTCTCAACAGAATGGACCGAGAATCTTCCAACTGCAGAAGTCTATCTCTGCTCTTTCTCAAGATAACAACTCGGTTAGTTCATATTTTACATCTTTAAAGGGACTTTGGGACGAGTTGAACAATTATCGTCCCCTCCCAATGTGTTCTTGTGGTGCCTCGCGTACTATCCTTGAGTATCAACACAGGGAGTACGTTTTTCAATTCCTAATGGGATTGAATGAATCTTTTGCACAAATTCGAGGCCAGATTCTGCTTATGGATCCTCTGCCACAGATCAACAAGATTTTTTCAATGGTACTTCAAGAGGAGCGTCACAGGGAGATTTCTTCAACATTCTTTGCTCCTATAAGTCATAATTCAGCTGCGATGATCACGAAATACAATCCATCATCTCAGACACGTTTACCAGGATCAAAGCAACAATACAATCGTAAGGAGCGCCCTACATGCACTCACTGTGGTTTCCTTGGCCACACTGTTGAAAAGTGCTACAAGTTGCAT
>FXXK01000051.1:779181-796329 GCA_900184695.1 Betula pendula
CAAATCAGAATGTGTCTCTTCCTGCAGTAATTCCATCTATACCACATTCTGATTCTGCATTCCATTTTGACTCTATTCCTCAAAATTCAGTGTTACAATCTCATCCTATTTCTAATCCAGATTCTCCTACATCAATCAATAAGAATTCAGATTCTAGTATACCTTCTATTTCTTCTGCTCCTATCATTCGCAGATCAACCAGATTACATTCTAAACCAAGCTATTTGCAAGAGTATCATTGTCAATTTGCTACTTTCCCATTCTCTTCTTCATCCAAGTCCTCGGCAGTTTCTTCTTCAACAGGTATTCCTTTTGGTTTATCTTCTTACATTTCATATGATAAACTATCTCCTATGCATAAATCTTTTAGTCTTTCAGTTTCATCTTTTTTTGAACCCAAGTTTTATCATCAAGCTGTTAAAATTCCTCATTGGTGTGATGCCATGAAAGCTGAAATAGATGCTCTTGAAGCAAACAACACTTGGGTGTTGACAGACCTACCTCCCAATAAGCATGCCATTGGCTGTAAATGGGTGTATAAGGTGAAACTTAAAGCAGATGGGTCCATTGAGAGGTATAAGGCCCGGCTTGTAGCCAAGGGTTATACACAAAGTGAGGGTCTTGATTACTATGAGACATTTTCCCCCGTGGCCAAGTTAACAACAGTTAGATGTCTTCTTGCTATTGCTGCTGCTAGGAATTGGCATTTACATCAACTAGATGTAAATAATGCTTTTCTCCATGGAGATTTGGATGAAGAAGTGTTTATGGAACTTCCACCTGGTTTTGCTGCTAAAGGGGGGTCACAAGTTTGCAAGTTGACAAAGTCACTTTATGGCTTAAAACAGGCTTCTCGGCAGTGATTTTCTAAATTTTCTACAACTTTACTTCAACTTGGTTTTATTCAATCCAAGTGTGACTACAGCCTTTTCACTAGGTCCATTGGTTCCTCTTTTATGGCATTATTAGGCTATGTTGATGATATTGTATTGGCCAGCAATGATTCTGATGCAATCACCAGTTTTACTGCACTTCTTAATCAGCAATTCAAACTCAAAGATCTTGGTCCTTTGAAGTTTTTCTTGGGTTTAGAAATTGCTCGAAACTCTACTGGGATTTCTGTTTGTCAACGAAAGTATGCCTTAGAAATTTTGGAGGATTCAGGCCTCCTTGCTGCCAAACCTGCTAAGTTTCCCATGGACTCCAATCTTAAACTTTCTAGAGATGATGGTCCATTGCTTTCTGATGCTACTTCTTATAGAAGATTAATTGGTCGTCTTTTATACCTTGCTATCACTCGCCCTGATTTGGTATATTCAGTTCAACTTCTAACTCAGTTCATGGACAAGCCTCGACAACCTCATATGGATGCTGCCCATCGAGTTCTTCGTTATATAAAATCTGCTCCAAGTCGAGGATTATTTTTTCCTGCTTCATCAGATTTCAAATTGAAAGCTTTTTGTGATGCAGATTGGGCTGCTTGCCCTGATACTCGTAAATCTGTCACTGGTTTTTGCTTATTTCTTGGAGATTCCCTTATTTCTTGGAAATCCAAGAAACAACAAACCATATCTCAGTCATCAGCAGAGGCTGAATACCGTGCCATGGCAGTGGCATGTTGTGAAATCATGTGGATTTTTTCTTTACTCAAAAATTTTCATATAGATCATCCTCATGCTGCTTTATTGTTTTGTGATTCTCAGGCTGCAATCCACATTGCTGCCAACCCTGTTTTCCATGAACGTACCAAACACATTGACATTGATTGTCATTTGGTACAAGAACAGATTCAAAAAGGTCTAGTTCGAACTTTACATGTCAAAACTCATCATCAGTTGGCTGATATTTTCACTAAGCCTTTCGGACTTAACTCATTCAATGCTATTATTTCCAAGATGAACCTTCTAAACATATACGAAGCTTCATCTTGAAGGGGGGTTTTACAGTTATAGTTAAGTAACTTCTTCAGCTTTTCTAGTTAAAGAACTGAAGATGGATCACGTGGAAAATATGGGATATGCGAGGATGAGCTGGATGATTTAGTTATTCTTTTTGTTAGTTAGTTACAGATTAGTTTCTTATCTATAGCTGTATATTTCCTTGTATAAATAGTTAGTTCTCTTGTAATTGATTCATTAATGCAATGAGAGATTTTTCCGCAACTCTTCTCAACTCTGCATGCTCTGTTTTCCTTCCGCAAACACAAACACTTTTCTGAAAGATATCACAAGCCCAATCTTCAGCTGGATTGAATCATAGCTTCCAAAATCAATCTAGCTTAATAATACTTTTTTTTCCCTAAAAAAATAAAATACTCCACCAATTTAACACCAAAATTCTGGACGACAAAAACAACAGTACTAGACAATCAATGATGATAATAACATTTGCGAAATTTAAAATTTATAATGCTATAATCGAGACATTACATTAGGTCATGCAAAACCAAATAAGGAACGCAAACATAATTATGTTTTCTGTTCTCAGAACAAAAGTATTAACGGACAATTCAAATACGAAACTCTCTTAAAAATATAAAAATAGTTATCACATTTATATAATTCAGAACACTTCTTTATACTAATAAAAATATAAATCCTCCAAAACCCATTAACGAACACAACCGTTGCCCGTTACATATGAGATCCTTATCCCTTTGCTAACATGCGAAACAACCATACCAATATAATTTATTTCTGAGTTATGTCACATGCATAGCTGAGACATGGTCCATAGCTTAGAATAAAGTTCAAGGGTAGTTCCTGCAATTAATTATCCCTCCACCGCTCCCAGGCATGAGAGTACAACCATTAGGCGCAGATGGGAGGATGGGACGTCTTGGATGAACGTCTTCTTTTGCATCCTCAGTGACAGCAGACTTCTCTGCTGTTAAAGGCCTATAAGCTAATACAGGTTTGGATGTGAGGATTAACAAAATCAAGACCAAGGATTTGCAAAACTTGAACAATTTTTTTTTGAAGAATTTCATCGCGCTGTTGAGCAAAAGAAATTGGTGGCGTTAATGTTGAAATTTATGAGCAATAACAAGATTTGAGTATATTCTATCAAGTACCACGATTACAGGCTCTACGATTTATAGAACATATATAAGAACATTCGAGGAGATGCTGCTTACCATTTACCGCACGCGTATAGAACATCTAATGTGACCATGTGATAGTGCCACGTCATATTATCACATTAGTGCGCAGGTCGCCATGTGTAAAATATTATATACGGATAGTATTTTTCAAAAAGAAAAATGGCAAAACGAAATTGGCTTTCTAAAAATTTAAAAGGAAAAATCATATTTAGTCCTTATTGTAAAGGACTTACTGATTTTGATTGATTTTGGCTATTGTTTATAGGAAAGTATGAACAAAATAGGAAAATATTGCAGAAATGTATTAAATGATAATGGCTCTTCGAGAGGCCAATCTTTCCGGCTTAACAATGGACACTTAAAATATTCTTCTTTTTTTAGTTGAGTAGGTCTCTTTTTATAGACCCAATCAGTTACAACTTTCTAACAGAAATTGCCAGCTATTTGCAACTAGGGGATCCACTAACATAATAGACCCATAAAGGCCCACTAACCTAATAAACCCATTAAAAGCCCCATAATCTAATAACCCCTACATCAATTATAAAGGATTTACTGATTTTGGTTGATTTTTGGATCAAAATAGGAAAATATTGCAGAAATGTATTAAATGATAATGGCTCTTCGAGAGGCTAATCTCTCCGGCTTAACAATGGAACTTAAAAATCTTCTCTTTTTCTTTTCTTTTGTTGAGTAGGTCTCTATTTATAGACCCAATCAGTTACAACCTTTTAACAGAAATTGTCAGCTATTTGCAACTAGGGGATCCACTAACATAATAGACCCATAAAGGCCCACTAACCTAATAAACCCATTAAAAGCCCACTAACCTAATAACCCCTTACACTTAAGTTTTTATCTGATTTGAATTTAGTCTTTGGGTTTCTAAGTTCAAGAATATATATCGTCCTTAGGTTTTCCCAGATTTTAAATAAGTCATTCTATTACTTTTCCGTCAAAATTAATAGTTTGTCATATGTTACATCTGTCCCAATTGACACGCTAGAGTTCATATCAATACTTAATATCAATATCATATCATTAAGCACCAAATCATCCGTAAAAAAACAAAACAAAACAAAAAAGACTCGACTCAAAAAAAAAAAAAAATCTTCTTTATCATCATAATCTTCTAGATTTATAGCGTTAGAAAAACAACTATTAATTTTGATGCTGTGATAGACTTTGACGTCTCAAATGAGACACACCTAACCAATAGAAAATTGTTAATTTTAACCTTAAAGTGATAGAGGGACTAATTTAAAACTTACGGATTTTATTTTTTAAATTAAAAACTCAAAGACTAAATTCAAATCAGATGAAAACTTAGTGATTAAATATGATTTTTCCAAATTTAAAACAAAAGGCAAGAAAGTTAATTTAATTATGATCCTATGATAATACTCCACATCAATATCAGACCAAAAAGAAAGAAGACAGCCAATCGTTGTTGTTTTAATAACTTGGAAATTATAGTAACATATATTGAGATAAACACAGGATTTGCTCGCTTGATGGATTGGGCAAACAGATATTAAAAGACGTAATCGATGAATTTTGTTATTGTAATTGCTGTAAAGATTTATCATTAAAAAAAGAAAGAAAGTGGTAATATGAGAGATTTCAAGAATTATTCTTTCATTAGACATTAATTTATTTGACCAAAAAAAAAAAAGGACCATTTATATGGATTTTTTTGGGTTAATAGAAACTTATTCATATATCTTCGGTAGAAAAAAAAAATGAAAAATGATTCCATGGTAATACAACAACATTTAACAAACACACCACAAGCTTGCGATTCGCATGCTGAGCCGAAAAGTTTGACACAAAAAGCTTGTTGGAATATTTTAGGAATTATTCTTTCATTTATTTGACAAAAAAAAAAAAGGGACTGAGAAAGGTTAATTACCGCCCTCAATCTCTCTAGAAAGGTCACCGAGAAAAGTTTTGCCGTCCAACCAATAAGAAACGGATTGGAATCTCTTTATTATTCAAATTACTATGACACTGTAGACAATAACCATGAAAGAATCGTATAAAACTCAAATCACAAGAAACAACCACGGATCTCTAAGACCATTCTTTATATGATATAGCTAGTTTCTTCTTCCTTCTGAGATTTCGTTAGTTTCTTGTGATTATTAATATTCCCACATGGCAAATCAATTTTTATGCTGAAATATTCCATTATATGCTATTTGAAATAGTTTTTCTAATTTGGTAAAATTAATTACTTCAATCAAATTTTTATCTAGTCCTCGATCTTAATTAGTTCCAACATATTCTCTTTAATTCAAAAGGTACTTTTAACAACACCGGTAATTGTAAACATCAGCCCAGGCTGATGCTACAGTGCATCAGCCGGGGTCTGATGCTAATCGGGACTCTTAACAACACAGCCTTGAAGCAATTTTTTTTTTTTTGACGGGGCTGACATTAATTTCCCTCCATTTCTTTTGAAGTGGAGAGGATCCGTTTCCCAGAAAATTTGTCCCTCCTTGGGATTCTCCCATACTTAAGTAATTAAGTTAATACATTGTTTGACAAAATAATTGATTGTAAAAAGTTTAAAGAGAGAGAGAGAGTGAATCTAAGCATGATTTTCTTATCTTTGGAGATAATGCCCCATTTTTAAAGTGAGAATATCCTGAATGAGTAGTGATTTAGGTAAGCCCAAGCTGAAATGAACAGTATTTCAGCCTGGGCTGGATGAGATTAAAAAAAAAAAAAAAAAAAATTTAATACATGAGGCCCTCAAAACACTATTCATGTATCTGGACTGAAATACTGTTCATTTCAGCCCAAGCTTATGTTTATATTTACCGATCCTGAATATAGAGTATGAGTACTTGCCATGTGGTGGTCCCAGTTCTTTTTTATTGTTGTTTTTTAAGTTATTTTTTATGTAATGAGCTGCCTAGTGAGGTCCACTAATATTTTAATGTACCAACACATATAATTAACAAATGTTATGGCCGATTTGAGCTTGATATTCATTTTGTCATATAATGTTAAATTAATTTATTTTTATCAGTTTAAATTTTTAGGACAAGTGATGAGTTAACGTACATGATATCAGACAGAAGTTCAGAGTTTAAACTATACTTTTATAATTTACCTCTCATTTTAATTAAATATTACGCGTGTTGAACATCGTCTATCAAATGAGAGTTTAAGTCCATATATATATATGAAGGAAATGTTAAAATATTAATTTAATAATTAAATTTATTTATTTTTATTAATTTAATCTTTTAAGATAAGTGTTGATTTAACGTATAATAATTAATTAAATATGTGATTCTTGTATGGATACATTTGTCCTTTAATGAAACAAAGTCCAGTATGCATGACCGAGAGATCGAAGGTTTTGACTCTTCCAAATATTTGGACGGCCTTCAACCTTTATTTATTTACTAATTACCTTTATTTATTTACTAATTACTATTTTGAGCTGTAAAAATTATATATAAAAATATATAAAGCTGGCTTTTCGAGCAAATCCATTCAAGAACCCTGAAAGCAATGCACCCTCTTCTTTTCCTATAAATTTTCGTCACCTCTGGTATCCTTTTCCTTATCCATTTGCCCTAATTGCACTGATCGGAGAGAGATGGCAGCATCAGCATGCACTGGTAAGTAATGTATTTCAGCTTTATTGCTTCTGCATGTAATAAGACAAAACACTAATTGTGTTAATTCCATGTGATATCAGATACAATAACAATTTTGTCCACGTGTGTATACCTTAGGAACTGGCAAGAGCTCATGGCCGGAGTTGGTGGGAGTAAACGGAGAAGCAGCAACAGCGACCATTGTGAGAGAAAATTCAAAGTTTACTAGCACCGTCATAGTGAAGGAGGGAATGATGGTGACCATGGTTTCCGCACCAATAGGGTTTGGATTTGGGTTGATCAGAATAGAACTGTGAAACAGACTCCTCAAATTGGTTAGCACTAAGAATTTATGTAATTGTTTTTTTTTTTTTTTTTGTATTAAAGGAAAAATGTACCTGTGAAACTCTGATTTAAAAATACAGTACTGATAAAGCCATTATAAATTGTAAGAAGCTTTAGAGCTTTGGTAATTAGGAAGCCGTTGGAATTAAGATTTCATTGATTTCAATGAAATGGGGTGCACCCCTCCTATTAAGCACACCCCATTTCAATTATCTAGGTTCAATTTCACAAATTTCCAAATGCTCCGATTAAAAACAATTGGGCCTTCCTCCTCATTTTAGCTCAAATGAGCTTGCTCAATTTGGTGGAATTAAGGCAACATACTCTACCTAATCGTAAACCGGCATCATTGAGCCTAATTGAAGTTGCAAATTCTCAATAGGAGGATGGAGATAGGGTGGAATCCATATTATATGGAATACGGGCAATTTATGAGAGACAACTACAAGTGGGCCTTCATGAGGCAGCTCCTTGCACCCATCCAAATCTTTCCATCCGAGTTTTCAATTACATGTTTTGTTTCGCAACACTGATTTAACAAAGAGTAATGTTAATTTTTACACCATATTTTAAGTAATTTTTTATTTTAGTCACTTAAAACATGTTGCCTTCTATCTTTTTTGGCCAAAGAGTAGCATTATTCAAGAATAAAACAATATCAGATAAGAATAGAAAAAAATAAAAAAATAAAAACAATCAGATAAATGAAAAGCCCCAAATTACGCCTACCCAAAACAGTAACTATTTCAAGTCTTCAAATGATCCCAAATCAATCATAACAAGTCGCAAACGAAAGAAAACATAATTAATTAGAAAATACCACAATTAATTTGAAGAAAACGCAACCGAACCCACAAACATTCCCAAATCAAGAATAACGGAAAGCCTAAGCCAAGAATTCCTTCAAATCTTCACATGGCATCAAAAAGCAATATTTTACAGAACAACAACAATGGCCCCAAACATTCAGCCAACGTAGCCCCAAACCCAGAATAGGCCAAGCCCATCCCAAATGGTCCATCAAACTCTACAATCCAAACTGAATGGAAATAGACCCCGAAGCCTCTATAACTTGAACAAAAAAGACTACACGTTGTAGAATTTACGTTGGCATTACATGTGAAACGGCTTAAAAATCTTAAGAGGAATTTAGTTTGCCGGATTTCGACGAGTGCTTGCCAGAATTAGCGGTGGCCGGTGGTGGTGGCTTGTGTTTGTGTCCGCGGGCGAGACGAAAGGGTTTGAATGGGAATGAAAATAATTGAAATTAAAAGATACTTCTGATCCATGGAGGCAATAGAGCCCATTGACTGTTAACCAAATTTCACCATTCAAGGCCCAATTCCATAGTTTTTTTAATTGGGCTTCTTGCATGTTACCGAATAGTCCTTTTACAGTTTTACTCATGAAATTGTTTTTTTGTTCCCAAATAATATTATGAGAACTTGAACAACGCACGTACCTACATTTAAAAAAGAGAAAGATTATATATCGGATAAATATTTGCCATCCACTAAAATTGATGTGGTGTGATCCTCCAACAAAAAATTTTATTTAGTCCTCTAATTAGGTCCAACAAATTCTTCTCAATTCAAAGTTTTAACAACACATATATAGGATTGAATCGATTGACAAATGCCATGGCCGACTTGAGCTTGATATTCATTTTGTCATATAATGATTAATTAAATATGTGATTGTTGTATGTTTAATTGTTTATGCATATATTTGTCCTTTAATGAAACAAAGTCCAATAATATGACGGAGAGATCGAAGGATTGACTCTTCAAAATCTTTGGTCGGCCTTCAACCTTTATTTATTACTATTTTGAGCTGTAAAAATAAATCGACAAATCAAATCAAATCAAATATATATATATATAGTGTGGCTGGCTTTCCGAGCAAATCCATTCCAGAACCCTGAAAGCAATATTGCACCAACTTCTTTTCCTATAAATTTTCGTCACCTTTGGTATCCTTTTCCTTATCTCCTCCCATTTGCCTCTTGCACTGATCAGAGAGAGATGGCAGCATCAGCATGCACTGGTAAGCATTACAGCTTTATTGCTTCTGCGCGTAATATAAGACATTAATTCCATGTGATATCAAATAGATCGAAGATGGGCTGCTTAACATACACACATAAACAATTTTTTTTTTTTTTAATTGAATAAGGAAAATGGTTATAAGGAATGATTATTTATACTATTGATCTGAAAGAAAAAAAAAGTGAAAAATCCTAAAACCTAAAAATGAGTTAACTCCCTAACAACAGTCTTAAAACAAAAATAAAAAACAAAAAGAAAACAAAAAATAAAGAGTGCAGAAATACAAACAAAAGCATAAACACTTGCTTAATAACAATTTTGTGGATGCGTGTATGCTAACCTTAGGAGCTGCCAAGAGCTCGTGGCCGGAGCTGGTGAGAGTAAACGGAGAAACTGCAGCAGTGACCATTGTGAGATAAAATCCAAAGGTTACTGGCACGATCATAGTGAAGGAAGAAATGATGGTCACCATGGATTTCCGTACCAATAGGGTCTGGATTTGGGTTGATAAGAATGGAACTGTGAAGCAGACTCCTCAAATTGGTTAGAACCAGAAATTCATGTAATTTTTTTTTTTTTTGACGTATTAAAGGAAAAATGTACTATGAAACTCTGATTTTAAATATACAGTACTGATGTAGCCATTGTAAATTGTAAGAAGCTTTAGAGCTTTCGTAATTATGAAACCGTTGGAATTAAGATTTCATTGATTTTGATATAAAGTACCATGTAGGGAAAAAAAAGGTAATTAGTAATTTGTTGAATTAAAAAAAAAACACAAAGAATTTAATATTAATGTTAATCGATAATATCAAGCAAGCTAAAGGGGTCATGTTAATTTTTAAAATTCTTGTTGTTACCGTGCACAATAATAATGAATAATACGGAATAAAAAAGAGAGAGAGTAAGAGAAAATTGAGACAAGAATTTACGTGGTTCGGCAAGTTGTGCCTACGTCCACAGGGAGAGTGCGGCTATATTCACTATTGAATGTCTTAGGGTTATATCATACATATTTATAAGAAAACCCTAACTGTACGGACGCTTTTTGGAAAACCCCAAAATACTCTGTACCGTACCGTGGAGACAACTCGGTCATCCATAATACTTATCTTTATAACTAAGAGAATATAAGCCACTTGTTCCAACAATTCTACATGTGGGTCAAGCCGGCCCAAACTACTCTGTATGTATACCTATATACTATATAGGCTGTTGCCAAGGATATTGAAGCTTTTTTCAATTTAATTAGTTAGTGGCTGATACTCTTAATCATGTTACTAGAGTCTTGTTTGTTTCGACGTAAAATGATTTTTGTCGAAAAATGGTTTCAAGGAAATTGATTTTCAAGAAAATGATTTCCGCCGAAAACATTTTCCAGTGTTTGGTGCGTATGGAAAATCACCAATATTTTTTATATTTTTAATCAATCATATTAACCTATAAAAATTATTTTTTTATGAATATTAATATAAATTGTCCCGAGTGGGTCCTAGCGGTGTCCTTGTCGAGTCCTGGCGGTGTCCAGGCTGAGTTCGGATAGGTTCCAGCGATGTCCCGACCGAGTCCCGATGGTGTCTCGACCGGGTCCGGGCGATGTCCCGGTCGGGTCTCAGCGGTGTCTTGGTCGGGTCCCGGCTATGTCCCAAGCGGGTCCTAACGATGTCTTAGCCTAGTCTTGACGATCCCAGTCGGATCCCTGTAGTATCCTAATTGAGTCCCAGCAATGTCCCGATGGGGTTTCGACGGTGTCCCGGTCGAGTCCTGGCAGTGTGTCGGATAGGTCCTAGTCGAGTTTGGGCAAGTCTCAGCAGTATACCGACCGGGTCCCGGGGATGTTTCGGGTTGGGTCCCGATGGTGTCCCAATCAGGTCTCGGCGGTATCCTGACCTAGTCTTGGTTGTATCCCGACCGAATCTCGGCGATGTCCTGGTTGGGTCCCGACGGTTTCTTGGGCGGGTCCTAACGATATCCTGACCAAGTCTCGATGATGTCTTTGTCGAATCCCGACGATGTTCCGGTCGGGTCCCAATGGTGTCCCGGGCGGGTCCCGGAGATATCCTAAGCGGGTCCCTGAGATGTCCCGATCAGGTCTTGATGAAGTCCTGGGTGGGTCCTGGTGATGTCCTGGTCGGGTCCCGGTGACGTCCAGGACGGGTCTCGACGATGTCTCGATCGTGTCCTGGATGGATCATGATCGGGTCCCTGCGATATTACAATTAGGTCCCGGCGATGTTCCGACCGGATCCTGATGGGGTTTCGACTAGGTTCTGATGGTGTCTTGGTCGAGTCCCAGTGGCGTCTCGACTGAGTCCAAGCTGGTTCCGACGGTGTTTAGGGCAGGTCCTGGTAATGTCCTGATTAAGTCCTGGCGGTGTCCTGATTGGGTTCCGGTGATATTCCGGTTGGGTCTTGGAGGGGTGATAACCAAGTCCCGGTGATATTCTAATTAGGTCCTAGTGATGTCCCGACCAGGTCCCGACGAAGTTGGGTGGTCTTTTGATTATAGTCCGGCGATTTAAAAATGAGAAACTCAAACTCAAAAAATGGTTTACAATTTTAAAAAGGGAAATCATGTTACAGAAATAATAGACTTAACCAGTATCGAAATAATAGACTGCCAATTTACTGCACAACATAAAAACTAAGAGAATAGAGCATGAATGCATAGTCTAAACTGGGAAGAATTTTCAAATCATTTACAAAGCCTTTTGAGAACTACTTCCATATAAAAGTTTGTTTATATGCATACACACTAAGGAGCACTTGGGTCCTCCGTAGCTCTAACATCACTTTTGGTAGCTTATGTTTTTATTGTATACATATGTACTTTATATTTTACATTAGAGTGATGATATACATAAGCATGGGCTAATTGAACAGTAAATTAGCCCAGACTTTTCTTTTGTATTTTCATGGGCCCATCATTAAATTTCAATTTTTTTTTTTTTAATCTTAGATAGCCGGCTGATTTACTGGCCAATCAGCCCAGGCTTATCTTTACCATTACTCTTTACATTATATATCTTGTTTATACACTCGGGGAGTGTATAAACAATATTAAACATAAGTTTCATTAATAATATATCACATATTAGCGTATATTATTATAGTTAATTAAATAACAAGTATAAGGTATAAAAGATATAATTAGTTTAAATAATAACAAAAGAAAAGCAAGAATAAATAAGTCCTTATGTCATCTTGCCATTATTTTGTCCTGAAATAATGTTTACAATGTTCGGGTTCAGATGCAGGAAGCAGGCCATGGCCACTGATGTCCTGAATGACAACTTAAACCATGGATTTTCTAGTCAGATTCCTCATGCATCAGACCGCATTGGTGCAGAGAATACAGTGCAGAGTGGGGTTCTTCCCATGGATGAGAAAGCATTGTCTGGGCTACAACCCCGAATAGAGAGACTCAAAAGTGGGGCAATTGAACATCTGTATATATATATATATATATACTTTAATCAGTAGGTGTATAATTGATGTATGTGTGAGTTAGGTAATTTGGGTTGATTGTTCATGGGCTGTGTAGTGTTAGTGCATGGGCAGTTGTCTGCTTATATTAGGTTCATCACATGTTCGTCAAAATGCCCACAACGATTGCTTCAATTCGTTGTTCTGGTCTCCTTTCTCTGATTCCCAATTCGCTAACTTTACCGCAGATTATAATTTTGTTTTATACGGAATAAAATTGAAGAAATTAAACTTTGATGGCTCAACTTTACCTTCAAAGTTAACTTCGCCAATCGCCATTGCAGTGCATGCATGCATGCCAGAGGTAATTGTATATATATATATATTATATTTGGTTAAGGTAGTGCCAGGCCGGCTCCATATATTGTGAGGCCTTAAGCGAAATTTTTAAATAAGGTTTTTTTTTGAATATTTAAATAATAAATAATTATTGTTTAAAAAAACTTTTTATTTTCAATTCATCTATTGGATGCATCGTCATCCGTCTCCTTCCCTCCATCCATTATAAACTCATATCCAGCGTATATATTGATCTAAAAAAAGGAGATTGTTTGAGAAAAAAAAAAAAACGATAATATAATTTTTAGGAAATTGAAACGAAGCGTTTTGTATTCCCAAAGCCAAAATCATCCGAACACATGTAAAGAGGTTTGCATCACACGCCACACGTTTTCGATCTAGAGCCATAGATCTTAAAAAAGAGAAGGTAGCAGATCGTCAATCACTCCATTACGGATCGAGAGATTGTTGAAAGAGAGAGCAGAGAGGCTGGGGGCGAGAGTTGGAACTTGCAGCTCATTTTAGGGAGTGATTTTGGTAATTTAGTGGAGATTGTTTCAAATAATAGATTTGTTGTGTTTTTTTTAATTAAGATTGATGTTGATTTTTCTATGTGGGAGTTTTAGAGTCTCCAGAAGGTATAGCTAATTTTCTGTATTTTTTTTTTGTGCAAAATTAGTGTGTTTTGGGCCTTGACGCTTGATTTTTCCGTGGAAGTTGTCTCTAGGGAGAGGAATTGTTTTCTTTTTTTTTTTGGTTGCAAAATTGTTGTATATATATGGGCCTTATTATTTTTTTATTCAAACAACTTTTTTTTCTTTTTTTCTTATCTATGCTATCACCGATATTTCAATTGAGGGCCTTCTTTTACTTGGGCCTTAGGCAACCGCCTCACTCGCCTAGTGGAAGAGCCGGCCCTGGATAGTGCACATTAATTATTATAATCTCAATTAATGTGACTTCATGCTATATATGTATATAATAATCAGCGTCGTCTCAACTTATTGCTTCATCAACAAGCCTTAAACCAACTATATATATACATATATATATATATATATATATATATATATATATATATATATAGTCTTAGCAAAAGGAAATTAATTAGAAGTATAGTTTGCTTGTTAATTTCTCATTAACGAAAACATGTTCTTATGGATCTCCAATGCTGCAAAGGTGTTTATCCTTGTGTTATTAATTTTTACCACCGATTCTGTTGAGGCTGCAAGGGCCTTGGATGAAATGAAGTCAACGCCAGCTGGTGCAAACAAGGTGTCATTTCCACAAGATCATGGACGGGTACCTGTACCACCTTCTGCCCCTAATCAAGGTGTCATGATCATTTCCACAAGATCATGGACGGGTACCACCTTCTACCCCTAATCCTTGCACTAATTTACACCCCCAAACCCGATCATGGGCACTGCAGCAAATAACAAAATCAAGCTTAATTTAGATGTACGTGGTTTGATGGAGGCCAAAGTCGATCGTGATCACAACGTCTCTTGTTAATTTCTTTCTAGCTTGTAAGAATATATATATAGCTATTTTACAGAAAGAAATAATTAAGAAAAATAAATTCGCTCGTGTGCCAAATGTTTATTTATTGTTATCTCTTCAAATTAATAGTGTACGTTAATCTTGATTGCAAATATTACTTAGATTTTACGTGAAAATGAAAGTACATGAACATGCAATTTCACGTACTGAAAAAGCCATGCAAAGATCGATGTATCTCGATTTGTTAATTAATAATTTGCAATTATGAACAAGGCGCTTTGTGGACTACGTACGGAATCAAATTAATTCTTCTGATGGAAAAATAAATTGGAGGCCGGGAAGTTTATGATTTACATTTTGAAGTAATTGCAATGATCGATGATCCAGCCAAAAGCTCTTTATTATTCCTCAATTAATCTCTTCGGTTCCATCGATCACTGTTTCTTTGTTTTTACCTTTTGTTATTTATTAAGTAATTTTTTTTCAATGTTTTTCTTTTCTTTATATATAAGCTAGCTAGAGTCCAATTAATACCATATATAGTACAGATAGAGTTGCTTCAGAAGTACTGTCTTACTAAATGTTTTTAGCTTTATCTTTTTAATAAGCTTACGAAGGAATTGTATTATTCAGAATATAGGGAGGGAATCATAGGACTTTACAGTTTTAGCAATAACATAGGCAGGGAATCCTTTATTAAAAAGAAAAGAATCTATGGTCATCCTTGCACGTACACATTAGGTAACAAGATATAGTGGGGTTTATATTCTATCGAAAGAGAGAGAGAGAGGCCAAAAGCAAGATTCCTCATATCAAAAAAAGGCCAAAAGCAAGATGCTTATTTTCCACTCATATCGTATACTTATTTTCCACTACATTTTACATATTTCTCTTTCACATTGTGAGATTGAATCATGATGTCGGCTCTCAAATTACGGTATACAAAAAGATTCAATAATTCACAAAGCTTAAGAAGTATGTATTATTTCAACTACTTTTTTTTTAAAAAAAAAAAAGGTTAAATATCTCTTTTAAACTACTACTTAATTAATAATATTTTTTTAAACTACTAAAAAATTGTTAATGACCCCTAATGCCAGCAAAAAGACAAAATGATTCTATAAATTTTTTAATAGGATAAAAATATTCATATAAATTTGAAAAAAAAAAGAATTATTTTTAATTTTTTAAGAAACAAACATTTTAATTTTTTTTTTTCAAAATGAAAATTTTTAATTTTTAATTTTTTGAACTTTTGAATTTGGTAGCCCCTCGTTTTTATGTTTTAATTTTTTTTATAGAATTTTTAGTATTTTGTTTTTATTTTATTAAAGGTATTTTTATTATTGGAGAACATTAACAATTTTTGATAATTTAGAGGGACATTGTCATAATTAAAAGTTGAAGAGAAATGAGAAGATTGTGAATTAGTTAGTAATTTGAGGAAGGTATATAATTTTTTTTAATATATTTATTTATTTATTTTTATTCAAACAAAAAAAAGGAGAAAAGTGGAAATTATCAAATTATAGTTATTTTGTTACAATCTAAGAATTGAGCCACTTTCAGACGTATGAAAACTCAAAACGCACTAGTAAAATGCTTTTATATACAAAAAAAAAAAAAATGCTTTTAAAAGATTTGACTCAAAATTCAAAACCTAACAATATTATTATGAAACTATAAAATTTTCACCATTCCCTATACTCATACGTACAATTAAACTCATGATTCAGAAGTTTCCAATCACCTTTTTCTTGTTTCTTTTTTAGTGGATGGATTTGATGGTGACAATTTTATAGTTTTGATGCAACTAGATGTTATTGTTTATATTTAAAATACTTTGTATTTTTACCTTTTGTATTTGTGCTTTTGTATGTCATTTTCATGGCTCTCATATATATGTTTTTAGCTTCATCTTTTTAAGCTTAAGAAGGAACATAATTCTCTCTCTCAAAAAAAAAAAAAAAAGAAAAAAAAAAAAAAAAACAAAAAAGATGAAGAAGAAGAAGAAGGAATATACTGTTTTTTTTTTTTTGAGAAAGAATATAACTGTATTATTCTGCCATTCATGACAGTCTTAATTATGATATTATTTACTTTGGGCTTCACGTAAACAGAGAAGGTATCCATTTGGTCTAGTTTCAGAGTGGGCTGGGCTGCGTTTGATATTAATTAAGGCCCAGTTTTGAAGTCTGCGGGTTCAAGTAATTTATTCACAGCCTCTCACAATACAACTTTAAAATGTGTGATTAAGGTCTGAGACTACCAAGTTTAAAGAACATGAGATTTGATTACCTAACAAAATTTCAATCTTTTCATCAAAGAAAATTACTAGCTGGCCTGCCATGTCAATAAAAAAAAATTACTGTGTAATTTATGAAATTACACGGTCATAAATTGAAACAAAAAAATCTAACAATTTAAGAACTATTTATAACTTCAATTATCACTAACCCATATATAACTCAAATTAAGGAGCAGATATACTCAAACAGGGACGGACTTAGGATTTGTAGAGTGGGGGGGCGAACTTACATAAATACATAAACATAAAGATATATACAGTCCCTCTTAATTTATATGTGTGTTTGTGCGTGTTTATGTAAAATAAAAGCATAAAAGTCTTAAAATTAATTTCATATTGTTCTTATTACCACTAGCAAGTGAAAGAATGCCAAATAAAAAAGAATTTAAACCCATCCAATTAACCAACAAAATTCAACAATAAAAGCTAAAAACAAAAACTTGTATAATTATCTCGATT
>FXXK01000051.1:796354-820370 GCA_900184695.1 Betula pendula
GATTGGTCCAAAGACCAATAATTCCAATACACCCACTGTGATAATCTTTAATTAAAACCACAAACTTTTTAAAATAAGTTTTGTTTTAATTGTTTCGTGGCCACACCTCCACACGCAACGTAACTCTCACGCTCCGCACTGTGGCTCTTCGTTTGCGCTCTCTTCTGCTCGGACGCGTTCACTACCTCAAACACCCAATTTGACAATGTCCCCCACCCGACCACCATGAATGTCCCCCCGACCAGCCCGCGCTGATTCCCCAATGACAACAAAAAACAAAATACCCCTACAGATTTTTCATAAACTATACCCTTTTTTAATTTATTTTTTAAGTAATTTTAAAACGAAATCTTTAAACAATTTTTTTTAAAATTTTGAATTTGGCTAATTGGGTGGAGTGGTTTATATATATATATATAATAGTAAATTGCTAGTTTTTCTACCCTTATGAATTCGAAAAATAAATATAATAATAATAATTTCTTTTTTTAAAAAAATAATTATAATTTTTTTAAACGAAATGTTTATATTTTCTTTTATTTTGAATTTGTCCATTGGTTTGTAGTGTTTTTTTTTAAAAAAAAAAAATATATAAAATTTATGGTTTTTGTTTTTTAATTTATTTTTAGCTTTGTGTTTTTTTTTTTTATTTTTAGTTTTAGTTTTTTTTTTAAGAAATTATTTATTTTAATTTATTAACGGTATTTTCGTCTTAGGGGGGGACATTGTCATTAGTTGATAGTTTGAGGGGACATTGTCAAAATTGAAAGTTTATGGGGGACATTGTCAATTGGGTGTTAGTTTGAGGAGAGGTATATGAATTTTTCCTTTTTTTTTTTTTTTTTTTTTACTGTTTGGGAACCACCGTTTGAACTTAAGGCTGCACTTTCTCTAAGAAAACAAAATTTTTAAGCCTACCACCATCATTTCATATTAAGAATCGGTGGGCCACGTGGGTTTGGTTGAGAGGCCACACTCATAAGGCTTTCAAAGTTCAAAATGAACAAAAAATGTATATACCCAAAATCAAATACGTAAGGCACGGAGGTCCAATACTTTTGAAAGACAAAATCAAATTATTTATTTCAAATCAGAAAAAAATGAAACCCCAAGAAATGAAGCCAATTTGGAGAGCAATCTTGTTTTGCATTGTGGTGTGGAGAGTTAATACAATAGGCTAAAAAACTCGTGTTTTTTATAATTTCTTTTTTTTTTTAAGGTTTTAGGTATAGAATTAAATTTTATATATTTAGTTGGCCTTAATTAATTAATGTTTAGGATATATATATAATGTATATCTATTATACTAACTATATATTATATATATATATATATATATATAAATATATAGTAATATATAATATATATTATAGATATATTATAAATATATATATTTTTTTACATGTTTTAGTCATATGAAAATTATAATTGTAGTTACCTGAAATTTATAGGAAACAATTTTTCCATTGAGCTTCAACTAAATTATCAAACAATTTGTGATTGAAGTAGATTTAACAAAATTTGCCAGATAGATTCTGCAGATTTTGTTAAAAAAGGAGTATCATGTGTTAATTACCATCTTCCTCCCTACTTTTTTCCTCTAACCTAAACCTAAAAGTTGAAAAACTGAATCTATGACAGAAAAAAATCTAAGAATGATCCCAATTTGGCGAGCACTCAAATGCCTTGGGGGGACATTTAAAATATTTTTGGGGGGACATTTGTCTCCCCACTACTCCAAGTGGTAAGAAATATACATATTCAAATCAAAATTTTCAAAACTTCAGGAAGACATTTGTTCCTTCAAAGCTCCACATGAGTTCGCCTCTGTGCTCAAATAAACTAGATCTGAAACATAGGTAATTTAAATTTTCATCAACTTATTTTTTGGCTGTAAAAAATAATTTCTCATACCGATCTACTCTTCCTAAACTTTAAAGGTTAGAAAACAACATTCGACCTTGAACCAAGGACTGGGATAACAATAACAAAAACAATCTTATTATTAAGTAGATGATGTGACACTATTTTCAGGTAATTGTCATGGCAATTAATTTGTGATAATGCTCCAAACATTTTTCTTAGAAGATTAATATATATATATATATATGAGAATAGAAAAAGCAGTGATTAGAGGTTAGTGCTGTTTAAATAAAGAGATCCAAATAGCAAGCTAGCCTCCATTAAAATTAGCCAATCGCCATTGCAGTGCATGCACGAGGCAGGTTAGCATTCGCTAATAAAAAATAAAAGATTAATATTCTTACAAAACTTTAATGTCCGGATTCAATCAGGGAACACCAATCACAGACCAGCTTGACTGGGAAAGGAAAGGGAAAGGGAAAGATCAAAGATTTGCCCATTTGCTGTTATGCTAAGGGAAAGATCTCTGTGATTAAGACAACCATGGTTTACTTTGGTTTATCCCAAAGGATAAACCCCCTTCCACCCCAATTATCTCCGTCTCCCTCCCATAAGTAAACATTTCTCCAAATGGTCAGCTTTTCACATCGAAGACTTTTTTTTGTTGTTGTTGTCCCCTTCTGCTCACATTTTATTCTTTGTTATTATTATTATTTTTTGTTTCTTTATTTTCGCTGAATCGGCAAGGAATTTAGAAGCAAAAAGCAAAAAAAAAAAACGTACGTTTTGAGACGTGCATGCAAAACTCGATCAATTAGGCATCATCCCCTTCAAAAACAAAAGAGTTTTGAAGTATTTCTGCCAGTTTGATCTTTTTTTACTTAGTTTGTAACAGTTGGATTTGATGGATTAATCCAAATTTACATAAATACTTGGTCCTTTTATTTAGATATTTGATTATGCTAAATTTAGTTCCTCTAGACAAGACATATTAATTATTAAGATAATTATACGTACGAAGATTTCATTAACTACTCCAACAAATTAGAATATAATGCTGAAAGAGACAAACCAACATTCCTTGCCTCGCAAGTTCATTGCTTACTAAGTGAAGTTTGAGTCAACCCCATTAGGCTTTAAACAGTGGACGCCTAGGTGACTAATTTAAATAATCCCATGGGCTGGGCAACAAAATTTTGATCCAAACTTTAATTTTAGAAAATTCTTTCAACTCATTAAAATAATAAAATCCAATTTATAGGTAAAGGAAAACTTTATCAATCTAGGTGCGGGGCTACATGGAATATTCGAATTTAAGATGAGTGAATGTTTTGAAATCTAATTTAATACGTTTTTATTTCTGGCCTTTTCCCCTACTTTAGGAAGAGTATCAACCAAGATTCACTGAAACTGGACAGTTGTCATGCGAGTAAGAGAGAGAGAGAGAGAGGTTCATTAGTGGGTCTGGATAATTTGGTTTGTTAATTAATTAAAACTCAGCCGTCTAGCCATTCTTCTCGGCATGCGTGCAATGACTATATACATATATATTAATATTCTATTCAATGACCATATATATTTTGTTGCTGCACATTTTTTTTGCAATGACACTTGTAATTTTTTTTTTTTTTATTTTTTATCCTTTTGATCATTTTTGCTATTATTATTGTTAGAGAAATATGTATAGCTGGTGATTTTTTAATTAGTTGGTTCGCCATTTTTGCTAAATTACTAATTATTCTAAAAATTTAAATTAATAAGAAATAATAAACTTAATTATTTAAATTAATATTTTAATAGTCCTCTCATTTGTGAGACCAAACAATATGCACGTGAACTATCTTAATTGAAATGAAAGATAAATTGTAGAGTTAATATTCAAACACATGATTTCGACACTAAAGCCATGTTAAATCCTCACGAATCTCAACTTTTGAGATTTGTGAGGATTTAATAATTTTCATGAATGGCGGTTGTTATGTTACTAACCTCTAATATGACATGGATGATTTTCATTTTAAGTAAAATGGAGAATATTCATTTTATGATTAAGATTATTTCGATTTCACAAATATATCAATTTAATGATGTATATATATGTTATTACGTCATTTAAAATTTTAAATGACGTGACATGTATACCAATAGATACAACAAAATAAAATTATAATCGTAAGAATCCTAATTATATGCTATTCCAATTTTCATGGGCGCCAAACGTAATCTTTAGTAGCTACTTATATATAAGAGGAATGCTATATGTCCAACTTTTTTATCAAATTCCATCCAACTTTGTATATGTGAACAAAGATGGATCCACATACAAAATTTTTTAAAGAGTTTTATTTTACATTTATGGGATCCATCTTTATCCACATATACAAAGTTGGATAGAGTTGGATAAATGAGTTGAAAATGTAACATTTTTCTATATATAATTCTTGCAATTCTTGTAGCTTCTTCTAGCTGCCTGCAGATATGGCTCTTTCATCATTTTTAACCATGCACTATGATCAAGATAGTGGTAATTAATTTGTCATTGACTAACAATCCAAATTCTATTAAAGTAAATTATTCTGTGACAAAAGAGAAAGTGAAACCATCATTTATTATTATATCATATCAGTTATCTTTTTTCTTCTTCTATTTTTGGTGTGGGGGGATAGAATCCGTCTATAAAAACCCTAGCTAGATTGATAATATATGTGAGAATGGAAAAGGTTTAAGAAACCGTACGTACTTACCATCTCTTACTTACACAATTAGCACCTATTTTCTTTCGCTATACAACAATGGCGATCCGCAAAGAAAAATTGAATGAGTCTTGCAAGACTAGTTTAGTGTTAATCTTGTTAATTCTCACAATCCTCCCAGTATCAGTTTGTAGGCCCTTAACAGGCCGAGAGAAGGCTGCAGGAGTACCGAGTAAGTATGCAACCAGAGGTTTGTCTCACTTACCTCCTGTCCCGCCATCTGGCCCTTCTCCTTGCACTAACTTACCTGGGCATGGTGAAGTGGGGTATGGTGAAGGGGGGCATTGCCCCGAACACCGGTGAACTTCCTCGATCAGAATGCTTTGGTGCAACTTTCAGCTGTGCATGCATGTGATATATATATGGCTCAGTCATAAACAATGGTTGCAAGCGGTTCTGGATGTGTTATATATGTTTGTGCATGGTTTATCGTACGGAATGAAGATATCCATTGTACATAATATATGATATGCAAGAACGTGTGTTTTAATGTATTAATGAGTTAGTTTTCTATTCTCAATAACAAAGTAAATATATATTATGATGATATCAAAACAACGTACACTCTACTCATACAAACACCATCGTACTCCATCACTTCAAATATAATTCCCACAACCCTAATTCTTCAAAATTCCATTGTTTTAACACTCTCTCATTCCCAAACTCTTTGTTTAGCTACAACACTTCCACAACGTACGCACATCACCAAAACATCAAACTCAACTCGACAATAACAAGCTATAAAGAGGTAACTTCGACCGGGTGCAATATATGTCGAGATCCAAATCCATATTGTCTTCCAAGTTATAAAGAGGTAACTAATTCGACCAAACAAGCTCCATATATAGTCTTCAAGAGAATCGAAATTAAATAGTTACAATATGCTATAACAAATCATTTTCTTCAGTAGATAAGAGTGGCAATAACTTGAATCAATGTGCTTGCCATTCCATATTCCTCGCTAATGGTTGACCACAGTCATCCTTTCACTTACTTTTAATAGGTGCTTTTAATTTTAGTAAACTAATGTGGATAATTGTAGCATGTAAGGCCAATATTATTATGCGCATGCCGGCAAAGACAAGAAAAAGTGAATCCCCCACCTTCATTCCAGGTCTAGTACTACTTCTTGTCCCATAACATATATTTTGTAATCTCGCACTAGCTAGTACGTTATTGTCGGCTGTCGCTCATCAACTACACTTTTGCTGCATGCTCTATCAGATCGATTGTTGATTTGAAATAACTCATTGAAAATGTTATGGGTATGAAATTTTTAGACAAGAAATGAAGATTAAGATGATGTGGAACTTATTTATTGGCATTCTTAGTATTTTTTTTTTATTAATTATTTTTGATTCCTTCAATAAATAAGCTCTACATTATTTTAGTACCCATCTCTTGATAAAAAATTGACACCACTATAACAATGCTTAATTATATGGTTTACTTCTAAACTAATAGCCTAAGTTGCCATGTTCATATATATATGGATCAGACCCGCTATGACATAAATTAATTTGTAAGAACTTTATAAAAATATATTCAATTCTCATTAATAGCATGTTATATTTTTAATAGATAGCATTTTTCATACCGTTCGACTGACTTAAATTTATTTAATTTGAGAATTTACACGTTCAAAAAAAAAAAAAAAGATCTTTATTGCATGCATATATATATATGCACACACTTTGATTTTGAGGTTCTCCCTCTAATTAATCAGTTTGAAGAGTGGACCAAATGGAAAAGAAGAAGGAAAAATCTCTTAGCAACTGACTCCTATAGTAAGATATATGGCAATTAGGATACAGTAACTAAAATAGCTGACAAGCTAACAACAATATTAAGAAATAAAGACAACTCCTTACACAGGAAACGAAAAAAAAACAAAAACAGATTGTATTGGGGAGGGTTCCTAGCTACTCAATCAAGAACAGGAAGGGATATAGAAGAAGAAAAAAAATATTGGATTAGTTTGAGTAATTTTAAATACTCAACTCAGATTACACTCTTATTCCACTGGGTTGATATGACAGTACTCCAGTACTCATAAGCCTTTGAATCTAATCCAAGAGCTGATGAATACTACTACATTAACCTAATAAAATAGATTTAAGGGCTGATAAACAGTACTATCACTTTAACCCAATAAAAAAAGAGTTAAGTAAGTATGTAAGTAGCATTAATTGATTAGTTTTTTATTGCTTTTGTTGAATCATATAAGGCAAATGCGCATGGCAATCAGAAGAAAAGTGAATCCCACGCACATTTCATATAGGGCCGTCGTCGATCCCCACTAACACCTACGAACTTGACTAGGAAAGGATACGTCTTCAATTTGTTATGCTAATGGAATGATTCCTGGATTGATCAGTTGAAAAATACATTATGATTACTAATTAATATCTTATTGTTAGATTCCATTTTCTGTTCTTTTATTTATATTTATATTTATATTTTTAGTGTTTCTTCGATCTCTGGATATAATTTACACAGTTATAAATTGATAATGATTAGTGTACCTTTTTTCTTTTCTCTTTTGTAGACCACTATAATGTTTTATTAAAAAAGGGAATGAATTAGTTTTCTTAACTTAATTTGGTGCTCTAGCTGAAAGCGACAAATAAGGCATAATTAAGTTCTACAAAGCAGACGAAAAAGCTTCAAATTAAAATAAAACGAATGACTTACAAAAAAAAAAATAAATAAAACGAACCATTAGCGAAGAACTAAAATCTGGGTCTAGACACGATAATAATTGAACGGTTTATGAGGGTGGACACATTATTTTTATAGATAAAAGGCATATGCCTTTCCATAAGGCCGGATGTTTCTTTATTTGTCTGAATTTGGCTTACTTTTAATGAAAACATTATTATTATTATTATTATTTTGTGTGTAGAAATTAATGGTCAAGATTGTAAAATTAGAGAGAATTCTATTTTTTATTTTTTATTTTATTGAAGACAATCTTCACCCTTTTTAATATAAAAGAATCGCTAATAATTTATAAAAAAAAAAAATGAAAATTATTCTCATAAGACAAGTCGCATGCATATCACATTCGCTCGGGCCTCGGCACACCTACTTTGTGTACTTTGTGAATATATATATACGTTGTTGAAAATCTTGATCACTTGCAGTTTTCATGTCCCTTCTTAATTAATTAGAATATTGTACGTACTTGCTTTATTTTGTTTGTGCAAAAAGTTAATCTTTTGCGAGATCAATATGGAAGATGGAAGGATGCATGTATGTATGCTGGGCGGAAAATTCATAACTGCGAATTAAGGGAGTTGGCAAAGATGTTTGGGAACTGTCTTATCATATGTTTTCCTTGACGTACGCCATGATTTCAAGGCAAATCCATGGAATATATAGCAGGTTGCATATAATTAGCCAATTAGGGAATATTATATTATAAAGTAAAACCCCACATGCTATGTCTCCACACTTTGTCTAATTTATCAATGACTTCAACAATTCAGAGCGCCTAAAGTCTGTCTATTTCCATCTCATAATGTCAAAATAATGTACTTTACTTGTTGCACAATATATATAAAGCTCGCAACTGGAAAAATGGGGATGACAAATTTTCACATTGTGAGATTGTTGTCAACTAGACTAAAAAGAAAAAAAGATTTTTCTGCCACGGATAAGAATTTTCTTTTATAAGTTGCATATTCTTTTTTCAGCTATTTTTTTTTCTATAATTTCTAGCTATCCCATAATTATGCAAAAAAAAAAAAATTAAAAAGAAATAGATTTCTTAGCTAGAGATCAGCGTGTTAGGAAAATTTTCCCATTTTCCAGAACTTGTAAGACACGAAAGAAAAAGAAAAGAAAAAATAAATAAACAATTATAAAAACACAAAGATTTACATGATTCACCATTAAAGGTTATGTTTACTGATCGAGTTACAACAAAATTTCATTATTTTTTAGAAACAATACAAAGTCAAAACCTCCGCTCCATAGACTAATTAAATTTCAAGGAAAAAAATAAAAAATAAAACTATAGTGCTTCTATCATCATACAGGTCAGGTACATATAAACCGAGTTGGACACAAACCAGGCTTTACATAGCCTAGCTAATAAAGAGATTTATTTATATTTTTTTTTTATTTTTTCTGGAGATACATTAAAGAAAGATTACTGGTCCAGACGTCAGGAATAAATCATCATGAGCTCATACAATAACCAAAGGACGATATGCCAAGAACCTTTTCTTTTCTTTTTTTCTTTTTTTTTTTTTCTAATTATTATTGGAAGTGCATGCAGTCAGAGTTCCTACTTCCAGAAAAAACGTGACATCGATGACGGCCAGATATTTTCACACACTTCTTTCCCTTCAATCCCTTGGGCCTTGACATTGGATTAGTGGTGTGGCAACACCACTAATAAAGGAAACTAAGTTAGATTAATATGAATATTTTTGTTTTTAGAAAATTAATTTAAATAGTGTAATATATTTCTGTAGTTGCACCACCGTTTCCGTGAATCTTCGCAACAATTTCAGTTCATGACCAGTATATAATCCGCTCTATCTGCACCCATTTCTTCTTCAACGAAAGCTTTAGACCCCGACTATACAATATATCCCTTCAGTAAAACTCTTTGTTTGTCGAACATGTCCGTTGGGAGGAAAACTCATTGCAAATCTGCAAATGCAGTGATGATCATCATCCTTGTGTTGTTGATTTTTAGCACCAAGCTGCGTACTCTTGGGGCTGCAAGGCCTTTGGGTGACATGAAGACGTCGACACTTGGTGCAAACAGGGTGTATTTTGCACAAGATCGAGTACCAATACCACCTTCTGCCCCTAATTCTTGCACTTACTTACCCAAACCTGGTAATGGACATTGCAACAAGTGAAGAAAATGGAGCTCGATCTATATATATAGCTAGATGTGTCTTGTAATTAAGAATATAACTATATATATATATTCTACGAAAATAAAAGGCAAAATATATGCCTCTGTATGTCAAATCGTTATTTTGTATTACGATCTTCATGTGTAAATTATAACGTTGTTGACTTTAGTTATTTAACCAGTCAGATGTCAGTTATATGTTTTTCTCCATGTTTCATACGTGAATTCTACCAGGAAATCATGTCAACAATCAAAAAACTGGAAGGACACAAACATGTCGACCTTGCAGACACGAGGAAGAGGGAGACAGTTTTCTACGTAAGTATCTTGTTATAAACGAAATGAGGACTTGACTAAGTTGGCCGGGGTTTCTCATTCGGGGTTTCCCCCAAATTGAGCTTAAAATATACTTGTGGAGGTGGAAGACCCAATTGTGTTTAATTAGGTTTCATGCGTAATTGGAGCTTTCCTTACAATCCAGTGCAACTCGTTATCCCAAGCCGAATTTAATAGACATAATACGCCAAGCGGAGCTTAACAAGCCCGTTTTCCTTTAACAAGTCTTGCAGTAGAGAAATCATTTATGTTTTCTTTCCTAATTTTGTTCATTAATGCTCCTGAGATGGCCCATTTTGTTCCAAAGTTGCAATATAGGTAATTTTTTTTTTTTAACATTTTTTAATTTTACCCCTAAAATTGTTTAGAGTTTTGTGATGATGACCACATTTGGACTCAACTATTTTGAATAATATTATTTTAATTGCATGGTAAATCGAGATGGGAGTTAAAAGATATGGCAGCTAGGTCTAATTAAAGTTCGCGCGATAGTTGCTTCCGGAAGAGTCTAGTTCAGCAAAATAAATGAGTAATTAATCAGCCTTATGAATGTTAATAGCTAGCCTTTTATCTCTGCACTTTCAATCAATCTTTGATTGTTTTTTTTTGAACAATGGTTAATCAATGGCTGATTGACGGTCCTACATGAACAAAATGAAATAAAAATATAAATATAGCATTTCTCATGTTGAAAATCTTGAAAATAGAAATAAAATTTTCTCTTTTATTTCTAACAAATGATCACCAACCAAAAAAATCAAAACATGCAAGGAATCATGGGGTGAATCAAACAATATTAATTGATTGTGCCATGCACTCAATCATGAGACCTGATAAATTTCCAAATTCTTTTGACCTTTAAGGAGTCGCTGGAAGATCTAGAAGTCCCACACGTACAATTCCATTCTATTACCACACCCCCCCCCCTCCTGGCAAAAAATTAAAAATAAAAAATGTTCGTCCATCTTCTAGAAATCCTTTTAAGGATTTTTTTTAATTTTTTTAATTTTTTTAATCAAATTGGAGCCCACCTCTCAATGAAAGGTGGCCCCAATTTGATTAAAAAAATTAAAAAAAAATCTAAAAAAAACCTCTAAAACATACTCTAACAAACCAAAAAAAAAACTTTTCACGGGCAATATTAATTGTTACCGCTCTTTAAAGTAATAAATGAGAGGTGAGAATTGAGGAATTAGTAAAACCGACATTCTTTTACAAGTAATGCCACGATCACCAATCGAAAGTCACCGTGCTGCGTGCATATGACTTTTTCAAAGTAATAAATGAGAGGTGAGCATGCACGAGGCTTACGAATAGATTTTTTTTCTTATTATAGTCGTTTACAAAATTACGTACCAATTTACATAGAGAATAACTTCAATAAGGACCTGGTGTAAACCAGGTCCTTTACAGCATCCAATAGTATTAAGCCACGTAAGCTTAGAACAGCAACAAAATTTAAGTGGAAAACACCAGATCATGGATATTCTCTCAAGACAAAATCGACATAGAAAACTCATCCATCAAAAAAACACTTGATCTGAAACATATTCTGTAAAGAGAACACCATCTCCGTTCCTCCGCCTCGCCCAACGCCATGGTCGACTACCGAAGCTCCAATCAAGAGACGCATTAGAAAAATATGTTGGAACCATATGAAATTGCCAGTTTAAGTTTAAAACTTGAAGGCTTGTAACAATCTCTTGGGCACAAAATAAAACATATGTTTCTCTCTCTTTGGGAATCTCCCTTTAAACCAAAATCTGAGACGAAAAATAGAAAGTTTCAGACCCAGATGCAAAAAACATTGGAAAAAAAACGAAGGTGAACAAGAAGGAGATCAGCCCAAAAATACCTTCTCGAGGATGTTTCTTGCTGTCTTTCTCGGTGAGAAAAATCAAGATGAAAAGTGCAATTGAACCCAATGACTAGGGGCATTGAACTGAGATTAATCGGACACAGAGAGGCTATACGACTAATTTTGATGACAAACGAGTCACAGGAGACAGAGAAAATGATGGGTTGCTGATCCAGTGTTTCCGCGTGTATTTTATGTTGTATTTTAAACTGACGTGTCAAACTATTATTGAATGCTGTAAATGTGGGGGTTTACACCACGTCCGTATAAAAGGGTCTCCCATTTACATAACATAATTAGTATTACGTGTCACAAAATAAGTAAAAAAAATTAAATAATAAAATTGATAAAGAAACTTAATGCTTATTCCCCTGCACTGCACGAATTCACATCCCCAATCTCTATCCGGTGAAGTTCCTATGATAACATCCTCCTCTTAAGTTTTTTGTTTATTTTATTTTATTTTATTTTATTTTATTTTTTTATTTTTATTCAAACAAGAAACAAAGGAAAAGAGACTACACGGAAGAGTCTTTGCCACTCCCTCCCGTGCTCTTAAGTTAATCAATCACCAGTAAGTACCACATCAATGGCGCATACGTACGTACGTACCGATCGATCCAATTCACCCAAGCTCGTGAACAACCTTGATTTGATCCGAGGCCAGTCAATCAATCATAATAGACCTTAACCCTCAGCAAAACAAAGAAGAAAAGATGTCAGATAAAGACAACTAATTCAGTCTAATTTGTTTCTTTCTCAGAAACGTAGAGCCACCTACCCTAACATGCAAACCAAACGAGGTGTAAAGCAGTTAGGGTTTGATAGCCATGCAAAGTGAAGAATGGCAAAAGATTCCTCACCCACCATCTCCTACCGTCCTACGTGTCCTTCACTCGATCTCCCTCTCCCTCCTATATATACCAACGTCTCCCAGTCGCCGCTTCATCTCATCAAACCCATCAGATATATATCTCCATGGAGGCCAATCCTATCTTCCTCTCTATTTCTCTCTCCATACTTGTACTCTTCAATGGCTGCCTAGCTCAAACAAGGCAGCAACGAAGACAGTTTGGCGAATGCCAACTCGACAGGCTCGATGCCCTTGAACCCACAAACCGCATTGAGGCTGAAGCCGGTTCGGTCGAGTCCTGGGACCCCAACCACCAGCAATTCCAATGCGCCGGGGTGGCCGTCGTTCGACGTACCATTGAACCCAATGGCCTTCTCTTGCCTCATTACCACAATTCCCCTCAACTCATTTACATTGTCAGAGGTACTAATGATGCTACTACGATATATTATATATCGACCATTTCAGTGTGCGATCGATGTTAACTAGTTTATTAATGTGCAGGTAGGGGTGTCCAAGGGACCCTATTTCCTGGTTGCCCTGAGACATTCCAAGAACCGCAACAACAACAACAAGGACAGAGCCGCAGGTTCCAACAAGACCGGCACCAGAAGATCCGACACTTCCGAGAGGGTGACATCATTGCATTGCCTGCAGGAGTAGCGCATTGGGCCTACAACGACGGCGATTCCCCAGTAGTTGCAGTCTCTCTCCTTGACACCAGCAACAATGACAACCAGCTTGATGAGCAGCCAAGAGTAAGATTTATTTTCACCCACGCAAAAACACGTACATGAGAAATGCTACGTACATACTCTCAAATTAAATTGCTGTCTGTATCTCTGTATAATATACTGATTTCTACGTGGGTTGTAGAGCTTCTTCCTTGCTGGGAATCCGGAGGACGAATTTCTGCAACAAGGTCACCAGCAATACGAGCAGCGCCGCCGCCGCCAACAACAACAACGCCGTGGGGAGCGTGGCGAGCAACAAAAGGGGTCAAGCAGCAATGTATTCAGTGGCTTCGATGCAGAGTTTTTGGCGGACGCTTTCAACGTGGATGTGGAGACGGCCAGAAGGCTTCAGGGCAACGATGACAACAGGAGGCACATAGTGAGAGTGGAAGGCGACCTTCAAGTGCTCAGGCCGCCAAGGTCACGTGAGGAAGGAGAGCGAGAGGAGACACAAGAGAGGGAAAGTGAGCAAGAGCGTGAACGCCAGCGTCGCCAGGGAGGACGTGGACGTGGACGTGATGAGAATGGCCTTGAGGAGACAATATGCTCCTTGAGGCTCAACGAGAACATCGCTGACCGTTCACGTGCCGACATTTACACCGAACATGCTGGTCGCATCAACACCGCGAACAGCCTTACCTTCCCAGTCCTCCGCTGGCTCCAGCTCAGTGCTGAGAGAGGAGATCTACAAAAGGTACGTAAGAAGAGGGAAAAATTCCTATTCATATCCTATCTGTTTTTTTTTTTCAAATGAATGATGTGTCCTATTTCTTGTGCAGGATGGTCTTTATGTACCGCACTGGAACCTGAATGCGCACAGTGTGGTGTATGCCATAAGGGGTCGTGCCGAGGTTCAGGTGGTGGACGACAACGGTGAGACGGTGTTCGACGATGAACTTAGACAAGGTCAACTGTTGACCATCCCACAGAACTTCGCGGTTGCGAAACGGGCAAGCAGTGAGGGGTTCGAGTGGGTGGCCTTCAAGACCAATGACAATGCCGTGATTAGTCCTCTTGCCGGACGAACCTCGGCCATCCGGGCCTTGCCGGACGACGTCATCGCCAACGCGTTCCAGATTTCGAGAGAGGAAGCGAGGAGGCTGAAATATAACAGGCAGGAGACCACTTTGGTTCGCTCAAGCAGGTCTTCCTCTGAGAGGAGGAGGGCTGAAGCTTAATAGAAACTGCCATGCAAGGAATCTCATGACTCATGCGGCACCGTAGTTTTGGTTTTTGGTTGCTAGGCTCTTAGCTAGGCTAGACAATAAAAGGACTTATATATGCATGGCCGTGCTATTTATATAATCTCTACCCATGCGACTAAATAAGTAGTACTACGTGTACCTTTTGTGAGCTTTGCTAGTAAATTAATAAAACTCTGCGGTTTTGGTTCTCATAAATTGCTTGGGATATCACCTTTTAGTCTTTTACTACAATTTGATGCGATCTCCTTACAATTAAACTCGTATCTTAAGGGTAAAAAAATGGAGAAACTTTATTTATCTCTAAACTATCATATATAATGTCATTCTCAAACTCTAAAATTTTGTAATATGAGTGTTTGATATATTAATTTCTTTCAATCAGTACCTTTACCGTTAGGGTTTTTCATTAACTAAAACGGTTAATATGTAAAACGTCCCTTATTTCTCTCTAAAATTTATAAAAATACAAATATATCATAAAATAGAACAGAAAAAATAAATTAGAAAAAAAAAAACCACAAAAAGATGAGCCGTGGGTATAATGTGTTTTTTTCACCTTTTTATTTTTTTTTTTTCAATTTTATAAATGGCATTTTCGGTCATTTTTACTCATTTTTTTAAAATTTAACGAAAAATATTAATGGAAGGTATGATTGAAAACAATTATTACATCGGACACTCACATTGCAAATTTTTGAAAAAGTTTGGTACTGACATTGAAAAAGCCATAGTAGTTTAGGGGTTAAAATAAAGTTCTTTCTAAAATAAATTAAGTAATAAAACTTGACAAATAAATTTACTTATTTAATAGTTAATGTGGTAAATGACCGTCATCTTAATTTGTGAGAAACTTGTGGTAATAGAAGTTATTAAGTTTCCGGCCTGTATAATTCTTATTTATTTATTTAATCAAGAGGAAAGAATAGCGTTAGAGCTGTTCTGTCACGTACGTACAGAGGAAAACCAAATGCATTAAAGTGTTCAAATCATTGACATTTCACAGATAAAAAAAGTCTGAATCAAATGAAGAAGGGAGAAGACAATTGATTTTTCCGAAGAACCAAAAGCGAAGCGCTATGCCGGGGCGGGGATGCAGGAAAAGAAACGGCTATGTGCATGCATGCAAGAAGATCAATTCGTCCAAATGAAAATGATTTTTTAAAATTTCATTTTATTTTATATTTTATTAAACATGTTTGATTTGACTACGTTGACGTTAATTAGAGCTGTTTTTTTTTTTTTTTTTAAAAAAAAGAGAAATATAAGAAAGAAAAACTACACTTTTACCACGAGTATTTTACTTTGCTAATGTAACAATGTCTATTAATCATTGTTAAAAAAAAAAAAAAAAATAGGACTAGCTTATTCTGCCACATCAGCAAAATTCAATATTTATAGAAGAAATGCTATATGTTCAACTAAAATATCTAACTTGGTCTAACTCTCATTGTGTTAAAAAAAAGAAAAAAGAAAAAAGAGCCCAACACAAGGGGAGTTGGACACCTTAGTTGGACATATAACATTCATCTATTTATGGGATATATAAAAAGTGTGATTTCTAACATTTTTTTACTTTTTAATTTTTTTTTTTTTAAAGGTCATCCCTTAAAATTTTGATCACAATTGTTGATATATGACTCTTACCACGCATGTACTAATAAAAGATATAAATAAATTTTTAAAAAAATCGGATTTTAATTAATATGCAAAATTCCGCCTCTAAAATATAATAAGCTATATATTTTTGACCATACGAAAAACTTCGGTATTAACAGCTAGCCTGTTTTGACGATTTACAATCTAGAGATAAAGGCAATATTAATACAGCACTGCCATGCATAAGACCTTTTATATTAGCCTAGCTCCTCGCTTCCTCTCTCGAAATCTGGAACGCGTTGGCGATGACATCGTCCGGTAAGGCCCGGATGGCTGAAGGCCACCCACTCGAAACCCTCAGCCCGTTTCGCAACCGCGAAGTTTCAAGAGCTGACCTTGTCTAAGTTCATCGTCGAACACGGTCTGACCGTTGTCGTCGACCACCTGAACACAGATTCCTGTTTGTTTTGATAGAAAATATTTTCAGGGAGTGGGCTGAACACATCTATATGTGATGATTTCATGAGAGAATGAAAGTGGGCTGCGATGTCAATGTTATATTACATGACATCGTTCTATGTTATTTGCAAAGTCAATATATGTTAGTTAAAGTTGTAAGCTTCTATATGTGATGATTTCATGACTGAATGAAAACGGGAATTTGCAGTAAAGAAATAAACCAATTTTGTAGGATACAAGCTGGTGAAACTAATCAAACCAGAAACCATGTATATATGGTTTCCTGTATGAAATTAATCAACAAGCAAAACCCCTTCTTTGTTAAGCTGCAGAAATTGCATCACATGATTATTCGAAATTGGCATCCATAGAAGACTTTAAGAGGGCAGATCATTTATATTTTAAATTGAAAGTAAGGCCCATCATTTATCCTTCTCACAACTCCTTAATTACAACTTTAATTACCAAAGAAAATTAATCCAATAGGCATGCGCATGGGCATTGTCTACCTTTGTTGGTCATAGCATAATATAAAACGACCATATAATAATAATAATATAAAACGACAAAGATCCTTGTCCCATATTCAAAGTGCTCTATCCAGTGGAGGTGATGTTTTGACTGAGTTAGGGAATATGCCTCTTCTATTAGTAAGATATTTATTTACGCATTCACACGGCTAAAATTGGCGGAACACCCAAAGACTTTTTTTTTTTTTTTTTTTTTTTTGTCTTGGATTGCAATGCAATGAGTTTTTATGCTTTTTTTTTTTTCGATTAATCTTATGTTTCAATTATACGCAAGGCTCAAATCAGTAAAAAAAAAAGTGTTTCCGTTGCTGATGGGCTTTTACTCTCCCATGCTAGCTAGCAGCTTTACATCTACAATATATATATGTTCTCATACGCACATTAAAATTGATTACCATTGATAATGCTCCAAATTAACATTTTTCTTAAGAAACACAGTTTAGATCTCAGTGCTATTTAAATAAAGAGATCCTATCAAAAAGTTAGGCTCCATTAAAATTAGTAGTGACACTGTACAATTCGTCCAATCGCCATTGCAGTGCATCTACGCGGCTGGTTAGCAATATTCCATAAAGTAAAGGATTATGTTTATAAAACTTGAATGGATGGATTCAATCACAAAACATTACTAAAAGTTTAAGACTTGACTCAGAAAGGGAAAGATTTGGCCATTTTTTGATGTTATGCTAATTAAAGGAAAGATCTCAATGATTAAGACAACACTGGTTTAATTACTTTGGTGACCTGGCCTATGAGGGAAGTGTTAATGGGTTAAGGCAGCTTAATTGTTTTAGTTTTTGGGAAAATAAAAAATTGGTTATCATACAGATCGATCACCAAATCACAAAAGAGTTCTAAGAGTATTTCTGCCAATCAAAAAAATGATCATTTTTTTCTTAGTTTGTAACAGTTGGATTTGAACAAGAGATCTTCAATCAGGAGTGGATCCAAATCCAGATTTACAATATACTTGGTCCTTTTATTTAGATTTATAATTATGCTAAATTTAATTTAGCTCCTCTAGACAAGATATATTAAGATTATACGTATGAATTACAATTCAATAAATTAGAGAGTAATTATATGTCACCTTCCATGTCTACCTTGTGTCAATTAAAAGTAGTGTGGCTTTTAAAATCACCATTGAATTTATGATTGATCATTATTGATTTTTGATCTAATAGTGATTTTAAAAGTCATGTCATTTTTTGTAGATACAAAATAAACATGAATGATGACTTGTATTATTACTTTAAATTAGAATATATATACTGAACAAAGAGACAAAAAAAATTAACATACCTTGCCTTACAATTTCATTGCTTAATAAGTGAAGTTTGAGCCAAATCTAGCTCAATTAGGCTTTAAAGAGATGACGTCGACGCAAGCACTATCAAAAGTGATTGTGACAGCAGAATTGTGAATGTTTTGAATTCTAATTTAATACGTTTTTATTTCCTTTCAACCTAGATTCACACTGTAACTAGACAGTTGTCATTCCAGAGAGAGAGAGTCCTTAGTGGGTTTGAAGATATTCTTTGTTTAATTTGAAAAGATTCCTCAGCAATCTGGCTTGGTTTGGCGAGAGAGTTTTTGGAATTTTTGAATTTTGAATAGTAATAAGAAGTAATTAATATGATATAAAATATAAAAAATATGTGAATTTTTTGTATAGAAAAGTAAAAAAGTTTTGTTTTTTATTTAAATAGTAATAAAAAATTATTGATGTAATATTAAAAGTGAAAAAAAAAAGGTTAAAAAGTGATGGATTAAATATTAAAAGTGAAGTTGATTTTTTGAAAAAAAAAAAAAAAAAAGTGGAGAAGGGCAAAGCCTTTGCCAAAGAAAGCCTCTAGACCGACATCATTCTTTGCTTTGTTGCTGCATATCTTTTTGTAAGAGAAGTGTTTTTTTTTTCAACTTGATAATTCTCATTTATTTCAACTCTTGCAAATATAATTGAATTTCTTAGACTAACATTGAGTCTTGAATTTGCGAGAATTGGACGAGAGAATGACCAAGGCGTTGGACTTCTAACATATCTCCTTTTTGTAATGCCACTTATACAAATTTTTTACCCTTCTGATCATAAATATACTATATATATATAATATATAATATATATATATATATATATATATATTGTTTATTATTGTGGGAGAAATGTGTATATCTTGTAAATTTTTTTAATTAGTTGCTTACCAATTTTTTTTTCTGCTTAGAAAATAAAAAAAGGCTGCTTTCCAATTTTGCTAACTTACTATTATTTCAAAAGTTGAAGTAGATAAAAAATGGTCAATTTAATAATTTAAGTAAATATTCACCACTCCTCTCACTTGTACGATCAGACAACATGAAAGCAATTTTAATCTTCAATATAATTTTAAATCATTATTAATTTCAGAAGATTAATAAATTAAACCATGAAAACATTAAATACAAAAAAAAAAAAAAAAAAAAAAAAAAAAAAGAACAAACAAAATCTTAACCAGTAAATAAATTACTTGTTTCAAAAATTTTATTCCATTATTCATGGGGACCAATCATAATCTTTAGTTGCTGCTTATAATTCTTGTAGGTTCTTCTAGCTGCCAGTAACAAATAAATTAACAATAAGGTACACTAGCTAGACAAGGACTCTTTCGTCTCTCCACTTTGAGTAGATTAGGGTTCTTCAGTCGATTATATTTATGCTCACGGTCGCGCGATATCATCAATTTTAACTAGTGTGATCAAGAAAAAAAGTAGGTTATCATTGCCGAACAATCCAAATTCCATGAAAATTATTCTTTGACAAAAGAGAAAGTGACACCGTCACTTTTTTATTATATCAATTATCTTTTTTCTTTTTTTTTTTTTTTTTTTTTTTCCTTTTTTGGGGTGTGGGGGGATGGAATCCATCTATAAAAACGCCTAGCCATTACAGCCATACTTACCATCTCTTACATTAGGACCTATCTTCTTTCGTTATACAACATTAATGGCGATCCGCAAAGAAAAACTCTATGAGTCTTGCAAGACTATAGTCTTAATCTTGTTAATTCTCATCACAATCCTACCTGTATCAGTTTGTAGGCCCTTAACAGGAGTGAGTAAGTATGCTACCGAAGTTTTGCCTCAAAGAGCTACTGTCCCGCCATCTGGCCCTTCTCCTTGCACTTACATACCTGGGAATCGTCAAGGGGGGAATTGCTCCAAACACTGGTGAACTTCCTCGGTATATGCTTAATTTGGTGCAACTTTGCATGTGATATATATGGCTCAGTCATAAACAATGGTTGCAGGATCAGGATATATATATATATATTAACTAATTAAGAATAAGGCTATATATAGATGTTATATATATATATATAGCATGGTTTATCGTGTGGAATAAAGATATCCATTGTACATAATATATGATGCAAGAACGTGTGTTTTAATGTATTAATGGATTGGTTTTTTACTAGCTACTCTCAATAAGTGAGTAAATATGTGTTTCTTAAAGGATTTTGTTGTGATTTTTTTGTTTGAATAGAAATAAAATGTGATCGATATGATATAAAGGTGAAATGATATTTAAATTTTTTGTGAGATTAACCAAAAAAAAAAAAGAGTTGCTTGATAATAATTTGAAATGGTGTCGACCTTTTCTTGAAAGAAGTAAAAATAAAGTCAGAAATGTTTGCCAAACACTCCCTTAGGACCATGGTGGCTTTAGATGATACTACAACATTAATTAAGTAGTGACTTCAACTGTCCTCTATCTGCTTGTTGTCTCTCCTTTCCCGATTCTTGCAGATATTCTTTTCTTTGGATTTTACAGGAAAACGTACCCTAATTAAGGAATCAATCTTTTAAAGTGCAAGCTTTGAAATTATCTTCTTCTTCTTTCTTTTTTTTTGGGACGAATAAGCTTAATTTGTAATTATCTCTTCTGATCTTCTTCTTACATATGACGTTGTACCGATCTACCTTAAAAACAGAATCAATTCCTACATATGACGTTAATTAAAGCTGCGAGATCTCCTGCTGCTCTTGTTAAAATCGCTTCTCACCTTAATTTAGGAACCAATCTTTTAAAGTGCAAGCTGCTGCTTCTTCCACTTCATAATTAGATCGATCCATGACATGATCATGAGATCGAATTCTTCTTCTTTTATTTATTTTAGATTTTCTTTTTTTGACTAGTATATATATGGAAAATCTAGATCCTTGTGCCTCTTCTTCTTCTAGCATGGATGTCCATCTTGTATGTGCTGGAGTTTGGACAGATCAACCTTAAAAACAGAATAAATTCTCGGCAACTGAAATTATATATGTGAATGGGATTATATACTACGTACGAGATGCTCAAAGCTTAAAGGCAATGGAGGGTGTTGGGGTGTAATAGTGCCGCTCTGTTCATGTAGACAGCTCTTAAAACATGCTTTGTTTCGAATGTTATAAAATGCTTTAGCTTATTTCACTGGATACCAATTGATTTTTCAGAATAAAATGGTCAAAAACCTAATCTAACAAATGGTATCAGAGCCAGGGTCATAGGTTTGAGTCGCAAGAGCGTCACATTAAGGGAAGAATTGTTGGGATATAATAGTGCCTCTCTGTTCATGTAGACAACTTTTAAAACATGTTTTGTGGGGTGCGATTTCAAATGTTATAAAAGGCTTTAGCTTCGCTCACCCTTTTAGTACTTCGGCCACCTCGTAACTAGTCAAGGGATGGTCAAACCACCCTCTCATGGCTAAGTGGTGGTTTAGCCACTCTTTCAATTTTTTTTTTTTAAACAATTTTTAGAAGCATTTTGAAAAATTCAAAAAAAAAAATAAAAATAAAAATCATGTCTAGTGCACAATGCACAAGCAGTATTTTTTGACACTTTTAACCCTAAATGCTATCGGATAGTACGGTAGAATGTAATGGATAGTAGCTAAAGAGGATAAGTGTCACGTTTCTAAATTATAATTTACAGAGCCAGCACCAAGACATAAACTGAAGTCGTTTCACACTATTTCATCAACAAAGAGCTTCCAGATTCAAGTCGTTTTTAACTAAATATACACAATATATGTGTTTTAGAACATGATCGATATGCTAGAGATGCCTTTAATTAATGCAAATTGTACATCAATTTTGCATTAAATGTTACTAGTGATAAAATATTAAGGTATGTTTGATACGCGAAAATAAACCCATGAATAAAACAACTATTATTTTGTAATACTTATTCAATTGTTTGGTTATAGGTAAGCTAGAGTATTTTAAAAAACATAATCATTCTTGTGTTAACACTAAATGAATAAATATGAATAATCATTCTAATTTAACTTCTTGTATTTTTATAATATTCATTTTTATTCTCAAGTAATCATCATTCTATTGTATCAAATGTGCCATTATACTTGTTTTTCATAGAATGACAGAATACCTGATGAGAGATACGTACGATATTACTTCCCTTCCCTTTGCTATAAAATATCGATCAGTGAACCCCTTTTGATGTCCAAAAGAGAATTAAAAAATAGTTATAATATGCTATCACAAACATCTGTCACGTCATTGTCTTCAGTAGATCATGATTGGCAATAAATTAATCGCTTTGCTTGCCATAATAGCATGCCATTCCACATTCCTCGCAAGTCGCAAATGCTCGATCACATGCACCCTACTTTAACACTAATGTCCCAATTATAAAAGGGAGTTTAATAGCTCCTTTTTATTTTAGTAAACTAATGTGGATTGCATTAAAAAGACAAGAACAAGTGAATCCCACCTTTATTGTCGACACCTTTGCTGCCCTATCAGATCGTTGATTTGAAATAACTGATCATTTGCGGACTTCCAACTTTGTTTTTATAGGTCCATGATTCTTTGGGGTCCATGATTTTTATAGGTCCATGATTTCAGCAGTTTAGTATACTAGAAAATATGCTTAAACGGTTCTATATTTACTAGTATACTAAACTGCTGAAATCCTAATTAGTTGATATGTCGGCCGTATTAATTAATTATATCAGATTCTTAGTTTAGTTATGTACGTAAGAACTCATTTTCCAAAGTGATCATATTTTGAAGAAACAAATAATGTTTGATGACACTAGTAGCTTCTAATGCAAGAATATAGATACTTTGATTTTGAGGTTCTCCCTCTAATCTGTTTGAAGAATGGACCAAATGGAAAAGAGAAGAAGGAAAAATCTGTTAATTAATTAGCAACTGACGACTCCTATTGTAATAAGATAGTTAAAATAGCTGACAAGCTAATTAACATTAATATTAAGAAACAAAGACAACTCCTTACACAGGAAACCAAAAAAAAACATATTGCATCGAAGAGGTTCCTATCTATTCCATTAAGAAAAGGAAGGAAATAGGAAATATAAGAGAAAGGCTTAAGCATCTTCTCTAAATCCCTCTAAAAGATCAACTCTATTTTTTAAAAAAAAAAATCAAATTGAGCCCACTTCTTCAATAAAAATTTTTGTTTATGAGGATGGAGGCATTAATTCCTTAATTGATCTTTTAGAAAGAACTTAACCACTCTTCAAATATATATATATATATATATAGGACAAGTTTTTATTGCTTTCGTCGAATCCTATGAGACAAATGCGCATGCCAATCCCACTAATATCTAAGAACTTGACTAGGAAAGGATACGTCTTCAAATTGTTATGCTAAAAAAATTGTAATGCTAATTCCTAGATTGAGTTGAAAAATACATTATGATTACTAATATTTTAATTTAGATTCCCTCTTTTGTTAGTTTTTTAGTGTTTCTTCTATGGATATAATTTACAGTAAATTAATTGGTAATGATTAGTGTACTTGTTTCTTTTTCTCCTTTGTAGGCCACCAAAATATTTTACTAAAAAGAGGAATGAAATTACTTTTCTTAACTTAATTTGGTGCTCAGAAAGCGACAAATAATTGCCTTGTAAAGTTCTACGATGCAGACGAAAAAG
>FXXK01000051.1:820804-927941 GCA_900184695.1 Betula pendula
TTATTTCTTTAGTAATAATAAGTACTTCCAAGTAACATTATCATATGTAGTATATTTCTAGGGTACTTGGGTGTAAAAAATAAAAGGAACCTAGGAAAATGTAAAAAAGGACACTTGGGGAAAAAAAACAAAAAACAAAAAACAAAAAGAAGAATAGTGGTTTAGAAAGCTTACAATTTTGAAAGCCAATTTTTTTTTTCTTAAATAATTTTGAATAATGAGTAATGACACATGTAAACTCATGTTTATTTTGTGTTTATTTAAAATTGATGTGATTTTTTAAATTACCATTAAATTAAAAGTCAATAATGACTTATCATAAATTCAATAATAATTTTAAAAGGTACATCCATTTTGATTGGACACAAAATCAATATGAGTTGATATTTATCATTACTCAATAAGTTTACAAAATTTCAAAGCTGGGACCATAATAGGGTAAATCTAAAAGCGCTTCCTTACAGAGTGCTAGACCACATGATTGTTCACGTCTGAAGTTTAGGGAACAATCATGTGGACTACCTTATAAATTTATAAAAGCACTCATAATGAGTTCTTTAAATTTGACTCTTTTCTAAATATTTAATAAAACACATAAAAATTATCATTTAATCAACTCTCTATCAAATATTAAATTTAACATTTGTTAAAAGCTCCTTTTAAATCTAAAGAGTAAAAATGTAAATGTTAAATTTTTTTTAATGCTATTTCTCTCTTATACTTTTTATTTTTTTCTCTCAACTAAAGTAGATTTTAATGTAAAGAGTCCAAAAATTAATTTTATCAATAAATTAGAATATTTAGTTCAAATAGAAAAATAATTAATGTTTTAAAAAAGTAATTAGCTAAATCAACAGAAATAAATTTTTAAAATTAAATTAAAAAAAAAAAAATTTAGAGAATCCATTATAAATTCTCCAAAAAATTATAATAAAAACATTAATATTACATTAAACATTTTCCTTTACAATGACGGAAATCAGTGCTCCCACGGGCCACGAGTTACACATTGGCCCACCAAATTCCTTGCTTTTTCTATGCACCGTGGCTGGCGGCTGGATATTGATTTAGACAATGGCATGCTCTCTTCATACACGTGGCGGTGCAGGAAACGTGTAGAAATTTCCTCCACATGTTAGCACTTTTAATTAATTAATCTGCGCGCACATGTTGTAAGCAATTTCAGAGCAATTGCCTTTATTTCAGTGGCCAACTTTAAGCACTTTAAATTGAGACCAGACCATTTCTTTTGAAATGGAGAGCATCCTTCTCCCTTTAAATTTATAGTTTTTAAGCAACTTCAGAGTAATTGCATTTATGAGGATATTTGCAAGAGAATTGCTAGGTTTATAAAACTTTTCATAAAAAAAATTTTTACAAACTGATGTGGCGTAATATGATTGAAAATAAGATGAATTCAAATTTTGAGAAATTTAATCATGTTGCGCCACATCAGTTTGTAAAAACTTTTTTTGTAAAAAATTTTGTAAGTGTAGCATTCCTCTATTTGCAATAAGTTTCCTCAACTTAATTTACTTTCGACATGTATTGCTTTGGTTTCCATTTAGTGCTCTGTTTGTTTATTTGGGCGTCAAATAATTTTTGGGTCAAAAATGATTTTAGAGAAATTATTTTTCAAGAAAATATTTTTAGGTGTGTAACGCATCCAGAAAATCACAAATATTTTTTATATTTACAATCAATCATATTAACCTATAAAAATTATTTTTTATTCACAACTTAAAAATATTAATATATTATATTAATAAAATCTCGGCTGGCGATCAGGTCTCGATGGGGTTTCGACTGGGTTTATGTGGGGTTCCGACAAGGTCACAATTGGGTCCTGGTGGTGTCTCAATGGTGTCCCAATTGGGTTTCAGCGAACTCCCGACCAGGTCTCAGTTGGGTTTTAGCAAGGTCCCGGAGATGTCCCAAGTGGGTTCCGGTGATGTCCCGAGAGGGTCCCAATGATATCCTGATCGGGTTCCGAAAATGTCATATGCGAGTTCCAACTGGGTCCAGTGATGTTCCAAGCAAGTTCCAACGATGTCTCGAGCGGGTCTCGGCGATGTCCCGATCGGGTCTAGACGATGTCCTGAGCGAGTCCCTATGATGTTCCCGTCAGGTCCTAACAATGTCTCGGGTAGGTCCTGAAAATGTCCATGACCGATCCCGAAAAATGTTCTGACCGGGTCCCGGCAATGTTCTGGGCGGGTCCCGACGATGTCCCGGTCGAATCCTGATGATGTCCTGGGCGAGTCCCATAAATTTCTCGGGCCAGTCTCAGAAATGTCCCGACCGGGCTCCGGCGATGTCCCATGCAGGTCCTAGCGATGTCTCGGGCGGGTCCCGACGATATCCTGGATGGGTCCCGGCGATGTCTCAGACAGGTCCCAGCAGTTTCCCAACTAGGTCCCTACGATGTCTTGGGCAGGTCACGACCGGGTTCCAGCAGGGTCTAGAGGTGTTTTGGTTGTGGTCCGACAATTTGAGAATGTGACGCTCAAACTCGGAAAATAGTTTACGGTTTTAAAAAGAGGAAACCATTTTACGAAAATTAAATAAGATTTTTTGGTCAAACTAAAAATGGTTTCGGTTGACTATTTTTTTTGCCTCATCAAACACTGAAAAACACGAAAAATCATTTTATGCCGAAATAAATAAAGCATAGGTATGATTTCTAAAGAAAATTAATTATTCTCATAAGACAAGTTGCATGCATGTCACATTTCCTCCAGAGCCCTAGCCTGGCACCTGGTTTGTGCTTTGTGAATACACATAATAATGTTAGATTTTAGGAAAAATTTTATATAGGCCTTTTAAATTTTAGGTATTTTTGACATGTCTTTATAATTTTTTAAAACTCTCATTTTAGTACCTTGAACTTTTAACTTCTCTCACTTTACCCAATTCTGTTAAGATTCATCGTTAAATCATGTCAAAATTTTCAAAATGCTCATGTATTTTATTAAAAGAAAATTATACAAAAATAAAAAAGAGAGGTATTTTAAAAAATTTTGCACCTCTTCCTTAGGATTTAATGAAAAATTTTAACGGAAAGACGGTAAGTAATAGACATTAGAAGTTCAAGATATCAAAGTGAGAATTTTTAAAGATTAGAGAGCATATCAAAAATGCTAAAACTTCAAAGATATCTATCTGAAATTTTCCCTTTATTTTATAAATATCCAACGATATCGATGTAACTCGACTAATCTTTGTATTTTTTTAAAAAACTATATTAATTTGTTTATACAAATGATCACTTGCGCTTTTCATGTCCCTTCTTAGAATGTGCGCGCGCACTTGGTTTTTGTTTATGCAAAAAGTTAATCTTCTGTGAGATCAATATGGAGCCGGATGGAAGGAAAGTGTAAGCTGGGCGGAAAATTCATAACAGATTATGCAACTTGAGAAAAGGAACTTTAGAACTTTTCATGAAAATACTAAGGGCTAAAATTAATATCTTCCATGTGCCATTTTTTTTTTTTTAGAAAATTAATTTAAAAATAGTGTGTAATTTCTGTAATTGCACCACCGTTTCCTTGAATCTTCGCAACAATTTCAGTTCTTGATCATCAGTATATATAATCTGCTCTATATGCACCCATTTCTTCTTCAACGAAAAAGCTTAATTTAGACCTCGCTCGACTATATTATCCCTTCAGTAAAACTCTTTGTTTCTCGAACATGTCCGTTGGGAGGAAAACTCATTGCAAATCTGCAAATGCAGTGATCATCATCATCCTTGTGTTGTTGATTTTTAGCACCAAGCTGCCTACTCTTGGGGCTGCAAGGCCTTTGGGTGACATGAAGACGTCGACACTCGGTGCAAACAGGGTGTATTTTGCACAAGATCGAGTACCAGTACCACCTTCTGCCCCTAATCCTTGCACTTACGTTCCCAAACCTGGTAATGGACATTGCAACAAGTGAAGAAAATTATGGAGCTCTATGTATATATTTTACGAAAAGAAAAAGAAAAAGATATACCTCTGTATGTCAAATCTTTATTTTGTATTACGATAATTCATGTGTAAATTACAATGTTGACTTTAACAAGCAAATGAGTTATTTAATTATAATTAGTCAGATTTGACAGTTTCCAGATTTCATACGTGAATCCTACCACGAAATTTCAACAATCAAAAGCTGGTAGGGAGTCACAAACACGTCCTTGCAGACACGAGGAAGATGGAGACAATTTTCTACGCAAGTCGCTTTTGTCCCTCCCTTAATATTCTGCATGGGATGGAATTGGATGGTATTTTCTGGAACATTTTTGTGCCCCGACGCACTTTTTTTTATGCTACTTCCAGCGTAATCTCCGTACGTGTTTTACAAAAGTAGGTCGAAGTATGTGCAATTTCACCAAAAAAAAGAAAAAAATAAGGAATAGGATCCTTAATTTATATTTCAAGTGAAATGGAAATTTTATTTTATGGTTCAGAATAAGTTTTTAAATGATATAACAATATGTACACCATTAAACAAAATAAAACAAAATTATAATATAAAATAGATCTCACAAAAAATAAAAATAAAAAGGGCATATACGGTTTAAATTTTGAAGTTTAATTGCAATGGTAATCGAGCCAAACTCTTTAATTAATTCATTCCTCGATTATTAATGTCTCTTATGCCACCACTTTTTCTTTCTTTGTTTCTACTTTTACTTGTTCAATTTTTTTTTTTTCTTTAAAATCTTGCTAGATTCCAATACCCATTCCAGCTAGTATACAATTGTTTCAAAACTGTCTCGAAAAATGTTTTTAGACAAGGAGTTGTATTATCGTTATGGTATTTCTTTTGGGCTTCCATGACCCAAAATGAACATCTTATGGGTATTTCTTTTGGGCTTCAAGTAATTAAAAGCTGGACTGCATGTTCAGTTGGGCCTTTTCCACCTAACCAGAAAAGGTATCCACTAGGTCTGATTACACAGTGGGCTGGGCTACGTGTGATACTAGCTTAGGCCCAGATTTGATATACCTGCGGATTCCAGAAATTATTCACAAGCCCGCCAGCTATAATTGTATACGTGTTTACTTCAAGAGTGCTGTTAGGTAGCGGTCCATAACTAGTAAAATAATTAAACAAAAAATTTGGCTTGTCAATTTAATTAATTAGTAACGGACTTATATATTTTTAATTATATAAGAAAATTATAATAAAAATTGTAATATTAGAATCATTTTCCTTATAACTTCAAAGCGTAATTGTATTATAACACTTGCTCGTATCTAGATGTGAGTTAGGCTGTGATTCCGAATTCGGGGATTGAACGCATATATAGGAATGTTGACCGTACCGAAAGAGAAAAAGGCAATGTTATTGCGATTGAACAAACATATATATCATACCATTAATTTATGAAATAAGGATGCTTATATATCATTGAAGGAAATAAACTATGGCCGCCCAAAGATGCCTCGATCGGAATCTCAAATATAATCTTTAAAAACCAATTAAGTGTTCAATCTTTTTTAACAATTACAATCAAACAAGTTTTAAGAGAAAAATGTAGTCACATTTTGTAATGAGTAAGCATGCATGCACATTATTAGCTTGAGACCTTATTTGAATGAATCAATATCTAGTTCAAGTTAATTATTATGGTTACCGAATTCATGGATGTATAAGTAAACAAATGATTGAAATATTCAAACCCTATATACAGACTTAAACTTTTAGCTAGATATATGTTTTAATTTAACCATTTAACCATTTAATAAATACTTTAACAAATTTCACTTAAACTCTACATGAATGTTGATCGATGTTTATCTCCATAGGATAAATTCTATTAAAGTTGGTCAAAACTAAAAAGCAAAAACGAATCCCCGGGTAAAAAAGAAGCGGGTTTGGCTTCTTTTTTTTTTCTTTAATTTGGAGAGATCTTAGTAGCTCCTATAAGTATGGAGCCGAGTCCCAAGAGAATTTGCACCTTGGAAATCAGTCCCTTCCATATATACAACCATGAAAGTTTGCAGAAAGAATTTTGGAGGCACTAGTAGGAGATCTATCATGATCTTAATTATTTTGTTGATCATCACTGCCACAACTCTTGCAGCTGCAAGGCCGTTGGATGGTGATCAGATGAAGCCAAGCGTTGGTGACAAAGCTGTCGGAGAAGTCGTTGCAGTACTTGATAAAGGCCCTGTCCCGCCTTCCGCTCCTTCTGCTTGCACTTCTATTCACGTTGTACACTGCCCCAACCTTGGCTAAAACTTGCTTAATTATCATGATTTGGTGCAACATGGTTATGATAAAACTCTGAAATATAATATTATGGTATGTATATTAATGGTACATATTGCATGTAATGCAAGTCTGCAATACTGTAATGCATGTTCCATGCACACATCTTCCTCTAGTCGTTAATTTCGAGTTCTATTGTGTATAGTGATCATCTAAGATATGCAAGCATGTTTAACACCGCATTTAATGTCGTTTTGTTTTTTGTTTTTTGTGTTTTTCAATGTTTATCTTAAATGATGTTGTTTACTATAAACTAAGGATGACAATTTTACCCGCAAACTCGACACGAAGATAGCGGATTTGGGTTTATTGTAATCGAGTTCGGATCATAAACAGGTCAACCCATTTGTGACCTGTTTATTAATCGAGCCAAGCGGGTCAACCCGCGGGTGACCTGTCTAACCTATTTACTTTAAAAAAAAAAAAACTTAAAAAACCTAAAGTTAGTTCTCTCATCTCTTATATCTGTCGTCACTCATATCACAAAACCACTACCAATTCTCTCATCTCTCATATGATATTTGTTAGAAGTATTCAAACGGGGTGGTTATTAACCGCTTATAACCGGATAACCAGAAATAACCGGATAACCGGACAAACCAAAAAACCGAAAAACCGAAAATAACCGCAACTGGATAACCGAATATCGGTTTGTATTATTATAATATATTTATTATTTGTTTATATATTATATATATAAAGCTCCATGCTCCCTGCAGCAGGGGCAGGGCCCCTGCCCCTGCTGGAGCAAGAAAAAAAAAAAAGAAAAAAGAAAAAAAAGAAAAGAAAAGAAGAATATAAACTTGTCCCACATTAAATATTAACAATTTTTTTTTTCACTCTCTTATTTGAAAAATAAATTTTTGATGAAAAGTGATTAAAAATAATTTTTTTTGTAATCTATAACATAAAAACCGGTTACCGGTTAATAACCGGTTTTCAAAACTAGTAAGTTGCAAAAAATTAAATAACCGGGTACCCCGGTTGCGATTATTGCCCAATAACCGCAACCGCAACCGGTTGTGCACCCTTAATATTTGTTGTCTCTCATCTCACACAAAAAAAGTTCGATCTCCCTCAATCCCTGTCTCGATCTCCCTCTCTTGAATCCTTGATCCTAGCCGCTCAGTTCTCTCTCTCTCTCTCATGGCCTCTCTCTCAATCTCTCCGTTGTTAGTCCCCGACGGTATCACTCTCTCTGTCTCACCGTTGTCTCAACGTCTCCAACAATCTCTCACGATCTCTCCGCTGCTCGTCTCCACTCCAGCATCTCTGGCACTCTCGCCGCTACATCCCCCTCTCTCTCTCTCTCTCACGGCCATCTCCGATTCTTCGGCTCTCTCTCTCACGGCCATCTCCGGCTCTCTCTCTTGTCTCTCTGTTCTCAGTGTTCTATCGTTGAATTAAGCAGATCTGAAAGACTGACTTGAATTCCTTTCAAGCAAGTCATATTCAAGTGACCCATTTAATAAACCAATCCTATTTGGGTTTACCCTTAACGGGTTAGCGGGTTGACCCGAACCCGACACGCCAACCCATTTTGCTAGCCCTACTATAAGCGACGTAAATTTATTTGAGTTTACATCATTTGTTTTAAAGGACGTTAAACTATAATAACAATGCGTAATAAATGCCAACAAATTAAGCATGATAATCAATTGATAGATTTGTATTATATCAATTCAATAGCAGTCGACACAAATTCTATTTCTCGACCCCATGTTTAACGTCGTTTAGCAAGCGACTTAAGATAAAGGACGTAATAAAAATTTACGTCGTTTAAGGGGTATCAAACGTCGTTATCTAAACGAAACTAAATGTTATGTTTTTTGTGGTATGCATATGGAGATAAAGATGATGTATATATAATATATGTACATAATGTACTTCTTGGTGAAGTGCGTTTCTTTTTCTTTTCATGTCAATTAAGGTTCAGGCAGCACTATGTACTAAATTTTACAATAATTAATTATAAGATCACGACATCTGGAGGTGAAAAATCATGGTAACTTTATATTAATATGAGTGTTCAAACATTAGGATGAGATGTTTTTCTTTATTCAGATGTTATGCACATTCTTAGCACCTAGACAGGCCGGTCTAGCCACTCCATGCGTCAGAAAGTGAATATTAGTTAAACTCCCACCTTAAAGTCCCTAGCTATCAAAACACAGCCCCCTGGCCTAAGGGTTTGAAGTGTAAATATTTTCTTGATTTATCACTGCATACATCGAGTGACCCTTGATGATCAATTTTCTTTCATTCTTTTTGAAAGTTTTATTATTACGGTTTATCAAGAACACTTATAACTAATTTAAAATAGGCTCCATATATAACTTATGTTTTACGTACCATCCTGAAAGAGTAAAAAGTACTGACGAATAACATCTTCAGTTCTCTATCTTCTCTCAATTTTCTCCGTATTCTTGGATAAATTGCAAGAAATGATATAAAGAGTAAAATTCACGTATAAAACAAGGAGATCGAAATCTACGGGAACTGAAAATTGGCTAATTAAATAGCTCCTCATTTTGCTCGTTAAAGTTAACCTTCACCTTCCAAAAAAAAAAGTTAACCTTCACCATATATATTATTTACTGTTGGGATATAATATTCTAGAAATAAAGATTTGACACAATACATGAAGAGTATTAATTAATACAAAACAAAGATTTGACTATATTGACATATATAGGAGGTATTTTGCTTTTTCTTTTTGACATTTATACTAATTATACATGCTTGCTTGTTGAAGTTGCTGGTTATGTGGAAAAAGCGAAACTATTGAAAATATTCAAGGAAGAGGTAGCTAGTGTGGGAACACCAAAACTGGTTTGACCATGCCATATTAATATTGCAAATGTCAAGGCCGCTGTACGTTGAATTTCTGCGTCAACTTCCCCGTATTGTCAGTTCGCTAAATTCTTGGCAAGTCCTGGATTTTCGCTTTATTCCTGATGCCAGCAGAGAGCCAAAACTACGTACACCATTACAGATTTTTTTTTTTTCATTTTTGTTTTTTTTTTTTTTTAAAAAAAATTAACATATATATATGGACAACCCCCATTTCTCCCCTTCTTTAAAAGAAAACAATTTAAGTATTTTTGTTATGCTAAGAACTTGACTAGGAAAGGATACGTCTTCAAATTGTTATGCTAAAAAAATTGTAATGCTAATTCCTAGATTGAGTTGAAAAATACATTATGATTACTAATATTTTAATTTAGATTCCCTCTTTTGTTAGTTTTTTAGTTTTTCTTTTATGGATATAATTTACAGTAAATTAATTGATAATGATTAGTGCACTTGTTTCTTTTTCTCTTTTGTAGGCCACCAAAATATTTTACTAAAAAGAGGAATGAAATTACTTTTCTTAACTTAATTTGGTGCTCAGAAAGCGACAAATAATTGCCTTGTAAAGTTCTACGATGCAGACGAAAGAGGTACGGTTTATGAGGGTGGAGGCATTATTTTTATAGATAAAAGGTATACGCCTTTCCATAAGGCCGGGATGTTTCTTTATTTGTCTGAATTTCGCTTACCATCAGTAAAAAAAGTTATTATAAATTTTTTTGTCCAAAAATTAATGGTATAAATTTTAAGATTGACGAGAACTCTAATTATTTTTTCATTGAACACAATCTCCACCATTAACTTTTGCATAGAATTAGCTGAGAATTTCCAATAATATTTTTTCACCGTTATATATATAGAGTAATGTTTGTGCATTTATTCTATGTTCTTTTCAAGCATTATTCATATAAATAATTATATATGTCACCCTTCATGTCTACCGTGTGTCAACCAAAAGTAATGTGACTTTTAAAATCACCATTGAATTTATGATTGATCATTATTGACTTTTGATCTAATGGTAATTTTAAAAATCACGTAATTTTTGATAGACACAAGGTAGTTATATAAAGTGACTTTTATATATATATATATATATAAAGAAACATTTACAACTCCAAAAAAGATACAATTTGGCTTACCTCCCGTGAAAAAATAATAATTTGAAATTTTTAGCTCTATGCAAAAGTTAATGGTGAAGATTGTCTTCAATGAAATCCTTATGTTTGATTAGTGTAAATCATGCACCTTGGGTCTAACTAATATCTTGATGGGATTGGAGCATGTTATATATGGTTCAATCAGACTTAAAGGAACGTCTGCAATTTTTTACCGTTTAGTCCCCTCATGTTATTAGTTCTCAGTGGGCATGTGCTATGCTACTATGGTCACGCACAATTAAAGTAGCCATTCTAGTCTCCCCCTCTATTTTTTTATTTTTATATTAAGAAAAAAAGTAAATAAATGCTCTTTCAAATCACTTTATTTCTTTAATAAGTACATTTCTTTTATTCCTGTAGCCCTTTCCCTTATTCAATTAGAAAAAAAAAAAAAAAAAAGTACATCTCTTTTGTGTGTAATAAGTACATCTATAACTTGCTAGCCTATTTAAATTCTCTTTTTGGATTTGGCTTAGTAGCTTTAAAAAATTTACAACATATAAGAGGGATTCGGATCCCATAGAATTTAAAAGAAATTGTAAATTCTAAAATTATGAAATTCAGGTCATTTTTTATATCGAACAGCTTAAAAAATATTATATATTAAAAATATAGCATGTTACCAATAAAAATGAAGTATATTTTCATCATGTTCTTGCTCTTTTTGTTGTAGAAAAGCTTTAAAAGCACTTCCTTACCAAGTGCTAGACCACATGATTGAACACATGAAGTTTAGGGAACAATCATGTAGACTACCACCATATAAATTTATAAGCGCATTCATAATAAGCTTTTTAAATGGGCTATTTTCTAAATATTTAACAAAATACATAAAAATTACCATTTAACAAACTTTATATCAAATATTAAATTTAACATTTGTTAAAAACTCTCTTTAAATCTAAATAAGCAAAAAGTAAATGTTAAAATTTTTTTAATGTTCTTTCTCCCTTTTACTTTTTATTATTTTCTCTCAACTAAAGCAAATTTTTAATGTAAAAAGTTCAAAAGTTAATTATCGAATATTTAGTTCAAATAAATAAATAATTAATATTTTTAAAAAATAACTAACTAAATCAACTAAAATAAATTTAAAAAATTAAATTAAATTTTTTTTAAAAAAATTCATTATAAATGCTCTAAAAGAATTATAATAAAAACATTAATATTACATTAAACATTTTCCTTTACAATGTCGGAAATCAATGATCCCACGGGCCACGAATTACTCATTGGCCCACCAAATTCCTTGCTTTTTCTATGCACTGTGGGTCTGTGGCTGGCGGCTGGCGGCTGGCGGCTGGATATTGATTTGGACAACGGCATGCTCTCTTCATACACGTGGCGGTGCTGGGAACGTGTAGAAATTTCCTCAACATGTTAGCACTTTTAATTAAGGGAATATTCGGTGTTCAATCTAAGCATTCAATCTCATCCAACTCTCTTTATGTGTTTTTTTTTTTTTAAAAAAATAATTTAAATTTAAATTTTTTTTACACATGAGTTGAATGGAAGTTGGATGAATGAGTAGGAAAAGTAACATTTTCCTTTAAATAATTAATCTGCACGATTCCCTTTTATGAAAGGTGCTGGTGGGCCAAATCCAATCGTAGTTTTCGCTCTCTTCTCTCTCTTGATAGAAAGAGAATCATATTCTGCTGGCCGGAGAGGAGGATTCTTCCCAAAGGCTGATTTGAATATGTATATTTTTTATCCACTTAGAGTAGTGGAGGACAAATGTCCCCCAAAAATATTTTAAATTAATGTCCTCCAAGGCATTTGAGTGCACACCATATTGAGATCATTCTCAGATTTTTTTTCTGTCATAGATTCAGTCTTCTAGCTTTTAGGTTTATGTTAGAGGAAAAGGTGGGCAAAAAGATGGTAATTGACACATGATCCCCTTTTATTAAATGCAATGTTTAAATAAGTTTTTGTTTAATTGTTTGTGGACCACAATCCACACGCGCTAACTTAAGCTTGCATCTTTTTTTTTAAAAATTGTTTGTGGACCACTGTTTTAACTTAAGCCTGTACATTCTTTAAGAAAAACAAAAACTTAAGCCTACATTATCTTTCATTTAAGACATCAGTAGGCTAGTGGGTTTGGTTGCGAGGCCACACTACAAATGCTTTCCAAAGTCCAAACTGAACAGAAAATGTATGTACCTAAAATCAAATACCCAAGACACGAAGATCCTATGCCTTTTGAAACACAAAATCAAATTATTATATTTGAAAATCAGAACAAAAAATGAACCTCAAGTAATGAAGCAATTTGAGGGCAACTCTTGTTTTCATTGTGGATGAGTTGATACAATAGGTAAAAAACACTTGTTTTTTTATCATTTCTCTTTTTTAAAAAGTTTTAAGTATGTAATTAAATTTTTATATTTAGATTGTTTAATTAAATTAATTGTTTAGGAATATATATATAGTTTTTCTTACATATTTTACTTGTATGAAATATATAATTGTAGTTACTTGAGATTGTGGAGAACAATAATGATTCCATTGAGCTTCAACCAAATTCTAAACAAGTTCGTGTCGAGATAGATTTAACAAATTTGCCAGTAAATCCTGGTAGATTTTGTTTGAGAAATCGAGATAATTATACAAGTTTTTGTTTTTAGCTTTTATTGTTGAATTTTGTTGGTTAATTGAGTGGGTTTGAATTCATTTTTATTTGGCATTCTTTCACTTGCTAGTGGTAATAAGATCTCCACAAGATGGCCAGTTTTCATCTCCTCCACCAAATCTTAGGCCCGAATCTCTTTCCTTTTTAAAGTTTTTGGATTTGGTTTTTTTAAAACTAAATCTATCAACTTTAAAAAGCTCCACCATCACACATCCCCTTCCATTGAATTCTTAGGCTCCACCACTTCCTGCCGCCACCAACCATGCTGCCATCGGATGAACACACGCTAGAGCGTGATTCACACGCACATGTAAGTAGATCTCACTCACTGGCGAGTGTCCCACACGCGCCAACGCGTGGCTTGCCTTCCACCGCGCATGTTGCTCCTCAGCCACCACTGCTGGTCTCCTGTGACAATTCCTAGTCTTCCAGAACTCACTGCCGGCACGTGGTCATCACATGCCGACAAGTGGGGGATACGCTCCGTATCCGCAGGATGCTCCACCTGTGGCTTGCTGCTGTTTTTTTTTTTTCCTTTTTTTTTTTTTTTGTCATTTACTGTTTTTGGGCCTAAGTCTTCTGTGTATTTGTTGTCTCATCCTATGTGGAAGACCTATTTTCTTGGAGCTTTTGTTATGTTCTTAACAGTGTTATTTCCCTTACAACTTCGTCATAGGGGTTGTTTCATTTTTTTTAACAATAGCTACTCATCAACTTCCTTTAAGGGGTTATTGTTTTGGACAGAGTAGAAGGCTCTCTCGAATGTCATGCCCTTGCTCTTTGCTATTTTAGAACATTATTCACTTTATGCGGATCAAACCTTGGCTTTGTCCAAGGTAGATAGGGCCGAAAATACTTTGATTCCTTTGGAATCAAGAAGCATCTATTCCCTCACTATATTCAAGTTTTCGGCATTGGTTTTTTGCTTGGGTCTATTATTGGGATTCAACTCCTTTTGTTCTTAATTTGTAACCTTGTTCCATGTGATTGAATGAATGAAGTATTTACACAAAAATAAATAAATAATTAATCTGCGCGCATGCATATTGTAAGCAATTTCAGAGTAATTGCCTTTATTTCGGTGGCCAACTTTAAGCACTTAAATTTCTAGTTTTTAAAGCAATTCCAGAGTAGTTGCATTTATGAGGATTTTTGCAATATGTTTCCTCAACTTAATTTACTTTCGACATTTATTGCTTTGGTTTCCATTTAGGTATGATTTATTTCTAAAGGAAATTAATTATTTTCATAAGACAAGTTGCATGGATGCATGTCACATTTCCTCCGGAGCCTCGGCACCTACTTTATGCTTTTGAATATATACACAGAATAATGTTATATTTTTATTTTAGAAATTTCTAATGTTTATCACTTCATATAGATCTTTTAAATTTTAGGCCTTTTTGATGTCTTAATAATTTTTAAAAACTCTCATTTTAATACTTTAAACTTCTAACTTCTCTCACTTTATCCCATTTCGTTAGAATTCACCATTAAAAAAAACTTATAAAAAAAATAAAAAAGATGGATATTTTGAAAATTTTTACACCTCTTCGTTAGGATTTTGTGGTAAATGATAGACATTAGAAGTTCAAGGTACCATAATAAGAGTTTTTAAAGATTAGAGACATGTCAAAAAGGCTGAAAATTCAAAAAATTTATCTGAAATTTCCCCTTTATTTTATAAATATCCAACAATATCGACGTAACAGTCTTAACCAATCTTTATATATTTTTTTAAAACAATATTAATTTATTTATACAAATGATCACTTGCGCTTTTCATGTCCTTTCTTAGAATGTGCGCGCGCACTTGGTTTTGGTTTATGCAAAAAGTTAATCTTCTGTGAGATCAATATGGAGCCGGATGGAAGGAAAGTGTAAGCTGGGCGGAAAATTCATGACAGATTATGCAACTTGATGGAAAAGGAACTTTAGAACTTTTCATGAAAATTCTAAGGGCTAAAATTAATATCTTCCATGTGCCATTTTTTTGTTTTTTAGAAAATTAATTTAAAATAGTGTAATTTCTGTAATTGCACCACCGTTTCCTTGAATCTTCGCAACAATTTCAGTTCTTGATCATCAGTATATATAATCTGCTCTATATGCACCCATTTCTTCTTCAACGAAAAAGCTTAATTTAGACCTCGACTATATTATCCCTTCAGTAAAACTCTTAATTTGTTTCTCGAACATGTCCGATGGGAGGAAAACTCATTGCAAATCTGCAAATGCAGCGATGATCATCATCCTTGTGTTGTTGATTTTTAGCACCAAGCTGCCTACTCTTGGGGCTGCAAGGCCTTTGGGTGACATGAAGACGTCGACAGTACTTGGTGCAAACAGGGTGTATTTTGCACAAGATCGAGTACCAGTACCACCTTCTGCCCCTAATCCTTGCACTCACGTTCCCAAACCTGGTAATGGACATTGCAACAAGTGAAGAAAATGGAGCTCTATATATGTTTACGAAAAGAAAAAGCAAAATATATACCTTTCACCTTTGTATGTCAAATCTTTATTTTGTATTACGATCTTCATGTGTAAATTACATTGTTGACCTTAACAAGCAAATGGGTTATTTAATTAGTCAGATTTGACAGTTTCCATATATGTTTTTGTCCATGTTTCATACGTGAATTCTACCAGGAAATGTCACAAACATGTCCTTGTAGACACGAGGAAGAGGGAGACAATTTTCTGCGTAAGTCGCTTTTGTCCCTCCCTTAGTATTCTGCATGGGATGGAATTGGATGGTATTTTCTGGGACATTTTTGTGCCCCGACGCACTTTTTTTATGCTACTTCCAGCGTAATTTCCGTACGAGTTTTACAAAAGTAAGTCGAAGTATATATATGCAATTTCACCAATAAAGAACAGAAAAAATTATGACATGCGAATAGGTATATATCTTGATAGCTAGGTATTAATTTGCAATTATGAAGTAGCCTTTTGTAGACTTTGCAATGGAATTCTTTTAGTGAAAAATAAGGAATAGGATCCTTTATATTTCAAGACATTACGATCCCCTGTGGAAAAAAAAAAAATTATTTGTTTAGTCGGAAATAAAGATATAAAATTCCTATTAAGATAACTGAAATTTCAACAAATAAAAACTCCAATGAACCTAAAAATAGAATAAAGGCGCAGCAGAAATTACTTGTTTTTCGAGACCCGCTATAAGTTCTATTCATATATGTTTTGATCACCGATTCATATTATATCTAATTTCATTTTATTGAAAATTGAGAGAATAACCTCAATGAATTTGATTTTTTTTTTTTGTTGTTTAGATTAAATTGTTAAATAATGTAACACTATGTACACCATTTAGATAAAATAAAACAAATTTATACTATGAAATAGATCCTCACAAAAAATAAAAATATAAAGGACATATATGGTTTAAATTTTGGAGTTTAATTGCAATGGTAATCGAGCCAAACTCTTTAATTAATTCATTCCTCGATTATTAATGTCTCTTATGCCACCACTTTTTCTTTCTTTCTACTTTTAATTTTTTTAATATCTTTTTTTTTTTCTTTATTTATCTTGCTAGATTCCAACTAGTATACAATTGTTTCAAAACTGTCTCGAAAAACGTTTTTAGACAAGGAGTTGTGTTATCGTTATGGTATTTCTTTTGGGCTTCCACGACCGAAAAAGAACATCTTATGGTATTTCTTTTGGGCTTCAAGTAAAAGCTGGACTGCATGCTCAGTTGGGCCTTTTCCACCTAACCAGAAAAGGTATCCACTAGGTCTGATTACATAGTGGGCTGGGCTACGTGTGATACTAGCTTAGGCCCAGATTTGATAAATCTGCGGATTCCAGAAATTATTCACAAGCCCGCCAGCTACAATTGTAAGTGTTTACTTCAAGAGTGCTGTTAGGAGTACTATACTTTTAGTATAAAGTTTTGACAAGCTGACGTAATAGTCCATAAGTAGTAAAATAATTAAGTAAAAAATTTGACTTGTCAATTTAATTAATAGCTAGTAATTGACTTATCAATTATATACTCTTAATCATTTTATTAATTATAAATTATCACCTCAATTTATAAGGAAATTATAGTAAAAATTGCAATATTGGAATCATTTTCCTTATAACTTGAAAGCGTAGTTAATGTATTATAACACTTGCTCATAGCTAGCTGTGAGTTAGGCTGTGATTCCGAATTCGGGGATTGAACGCATGCATAGGAATGTTGACCGAAAGAGAAAAAGCTAAAGGCAATCTTATAGCTGCCTAAAATGCCTCGGAATCTCAAATGTAATCTTTAAAGAAGAAAGCTGTGATATTCATATATTACAAGTAAAAAACCAATTAAAGTTTTCAATCTTTTTTAACTATTACGTACATTCAAACAAGTTTTAAGAGAAAAATATAGTCACATTTTGTAATGAATAAGCATGCAACATTATAGACATTTGAATAAATCAATATATAGTTCGATTTAATTATTATGGTTACCTAATTCATGGTATTGGAGTATGGATGTAATATAACGTACTACGAGTGATTAAACTCTATATTGAGTAATAGTCACATGAGTAATTAAACAAATGATTGAAATATCTAAACCCTATATATGGACTTATACTTTTAGCTAGATATACATTTTATTAAATTTATTTAAATAATTACTTATTTTAAAAGTTTAAATTAAAAAAAAATAATTAATTAATTATTTAATTAATACTTTAATACTTTAATACTTTCATTACGTGTACATAAGACGAGACAATACACAAGAACTATTTTAATTTAACCATTTAACCATTAAATAAATATTTTAACAAATTTCACTTTTTTTTTTAATTGAATAAAGAAAATGGCTAGAGGAGAACAAATTTCACTTAAACAGTTGTTGATCGATGTTTATCTCCCCAAGCCCCATAGGATAAATTATATTAACGTTGGTCAAAGCTAAAAAGCAAAAAAGCAGCAAGTACGCCTTCCCCGGGTAAAAAAGAAGCATGTTTGTAGCTTGGCTTCTTTTTTTTCTTTGGAGAGATCTTAGTAGCTCCTATAAGTATGGAGCGGAGGCCCAAGAGAATTTGCTCCTTGGAAATCAGTCCCTTTCATATACATATATACAACCATGAAAGTTTGCAGAAAGAATTTTGGAGCCACTAGTAGGAGATCAATCATGATCTTAATTATTTTGTTGATCGTCCCTGCCACAAGTATTCTTGCACCTGCATGGCTGTTGGATGGTGAGATTAAGCCAAGCGTTGGTGATAATCCTGTCGGAGAAGTCGTTCCAGTACTTAGTAAAGGCCCTGTCCCGCCTTCCGCTCCTTCTGCTTGCACTGATATGGGCGTTGGATACTGCCCCAACCATGCCTAAAACTTGCTTATCATGATTTGGTGCAACTCAGAAATATAATATATATAATGATATTGGTACCGTTGAAATTGTTGAAGTTCTCTGCAAGCTAGTAAGTCTGGAATATTGTAATGTTCCATGCACACATCTTAATTCCTCTAGTCGTTAATTTTGAGTTCTAATGTGCCATGTAAGATATGCAAGCATGTTTAACTAGAATATAATTATTGTTGTTGGTGAAATGCTCCTTTTTTTCTTTCTTTTGCTTTTTTTTTTTTTTCTTTTTTTATGAATTATAATCAATTTATATCAACTACCATACCTCTATACACTTCTGCAAAAATAGTAGATAAACCAGATTTTGAAACAAGCTTCAAAATCAAAGCACAAAGAACCAACCTATATCAAACTATTGACTAAACTAGTATATTGGGTTCAATACCCCATCTGTAGCATATGCCAACATTACCTATAGTCTTTTTGAATTTACCTTTACTTAAAAGCTGAACTCGAATCTCCCATTTGATTTTCTATATAAGTTGGTCCTCGGACAAAGGTGATTATCATTGTTGTACAAATATCCACCTAAATAAATAGGCGAATAAATGCACGTTTTACTCGCAAGTGCACAAGATCAAAACGATAGTATAGACGGTAAATAAGAGATCATTCCCACGAGAATTGGTAAACTATGTTTAAAAAGAAATTCCTAAAAAGATATTGTTGAATGAGATGAGATAAGAATATTGAATTAAAATAATAAGAATAAAGGGCTAGGGCTTCGATATCCACCGCTAATCATACTCAAATAAGGTAAACAATATGCACAATGCTACAATTATATCAAGATACTTACTGTTTGTTGGCCTAAGGGCATGGTATCTACTCCAAAAGCCATTGATTTCCCTAGGCAACGAATTAGACATGGTATCTACTCTAATTCTTTTCTTTCTCAAAGGATTTAGCATGGTATCTACTAAGTTGTTCTTTGAGAAAGCATAAATCTATGGAAATCGACAAACACACTAAAACCTAGAACATGGTATCTATTCCGGTCTTTCATGTTGATTACCCCAAGAACCTGCAATTGGTTCTTTTGTCACTCTACTAGGCCCAGGACTCGGTCATCCAAATTGACCTAGATAACAATCTACACATGTTATATGCATAAGATGATCAAACCCATACATAACCCATATGAAGAACGAACAAAAACCCAAGATAAATCAATTAAGCATCAAAATAAGAATTGTAGCAAGACAAATTGAAACCTTAAAGAGACATGATTAGGGCTTCAATCGAGCCCTAACTAAAGTATTAGCTACACATAATTTAGATGAAAATCATCCCCATACGAAAATAACAAAGAAAAGCTAAAAAGAAAGAAAGAACTAAGAAAAACCCTTCTTTGAAGCCTTTGATTCTTTTCCTCAAGCTTGTGTATTTGTTTTGAAGGACTTAGGGGAGTATTTATAGAGTTTAGGAACAACCCTAGTCAATTTCGTGCACCCTAGAAAGTCCAAAATCGAGTTGGAGTAGGTTTAGGATCTTTCCAAATCGGGTTTTGCCGACTTTACTGTTCAGCGCGCAAGATGACTCGAGCTAAACATGGATATGGCTCGAGCCAAGTGATGGCTCTAGCCAAATGTAGATATGGCTCTAGCCAAATGATGGCTCTAGCCAAATATGGATATGGCTCTAGCCAAATTCTTCAGCTTTTCTCCAACATCTCTTCTAAGCCCGAAACTTGATGGAATTGAGTGTTTTTCTTCCAAAACCTACAAAATAAGGGAAAAACACAAAAACAACACAAAACATCATATTATAATGAAACTAAGAGATTAACATATGTGAATTAAGGGGCTTGAATGTGTAACATTCAGCACTTATCAATCATGCTTCAAAGCATTCATATTCCTCCAAGTTGTAGACCGTAGCACCAAGGGGCCTGATAGAAAAATTCACCGATTTGCAACAAACTTTCACTATTTTTCAGGAATAGTATAATGGAAGCGTCAAAACCACGCATATAAAACCTTACTACAGCAGCTGCTATATAAAAATCCTCAATTGGGTCAAAAATACATAAACGAATAGGTCAAAAAATTTTCCCGAGGGCACTCCATGGACTAAGTTTAAAAAAAAAAAAAAATCATTTAAATTAATGCGCGCCCTCCTTTCATTGTACTGAGTCGGGCACAAATCAAGTTCCACTTAACCTAACAAAGCCAACAAGAGTAAGCTTTTAGCACTTTCCATCTCCATTACATTAGTCCCATTTCAACAACATCCTCCCAACAAATCGGGAGATCCTGAACATCGCACAAAGACATGATATGTTTCCAAATTCTACCACTATAGCTGCAACAAAAAATAAGTGGTCTTTATCTTTAATAACATGCCTACAAAACACACATTTCGTATCCCCTTGATAACCCTACGTCAACAATCTATCTCCAGTGGTTAACGTATTTTTCATTGCTAACCAAAGGAGAAAAGCATGCTTTGGTATTGTTAAGGGGAACCAAATAATTAATTGCTACCACTCTACATTCTCCTGTTTTTCTTTCAAAACATTTTAAGTATCAAAACCTAAATAAAAACCAGTTTTAGAAACCACCCAGACTGGGCGATTATACTCACCAAATTCACCAAGAAGAGCTTGATTTGAATTACCACCATATCTTCAAATCTTGCCGGACCTCAAAACCAAACACCATCATAAAAAACTAAAGATAGTTTCACATTAATATTACTATTTGCATCATATATCACACGATGCCCAAACATGTCATACAAAGCCCCCTGCGGATGGCACCAATATCGGTCCATAAATGGATATTCCTAGCATTACCCTGTTGGTGAAGTGCTTTTCTTTTTCTTTTCCTGTCAATTAAGGTTCAGCAGCACTTTGTACTAAATTTACAATAATTATATTATCATGCACGTGGCATTTGGAGGTGAAAAATCATGGTCAATTTATCATATGATTGTTCAAACATTAGGATGAGATGCTTTTCTTAATTTATTCAGATGTTATGCACATTCTTAGCAACTAAACAGGTCTAGCCACTGCATGCGCCAGAAGTGAATATTAGCTTTTTAAGTTCCGGGCCGCTCACTTTCGTCGGGTGGCTGGGTTAAAGTGGCTTAAATATGGAATATTAGTAGAAAAAATTCTAGAAATACATTAATTGGCTTAAAACTTCTTATAGCTTGTTGATGACATGATCAATAATTTGTAAAAGAGTTATAATTTTTTTTTTCTATTGTAAAAGAGTTATAAATTAATTGTAGGTCTAGTATTACTAATATTAATATATCTATTAGTGATTTTTTCCCTCTTAATTCTCACATGCATTAGTTAAACTCCCACCTTAAAACCCCTAAAAAAAAAAAAAAAAAAGCCCCCTAAGGGTTTGACGTGTAATTTTCTTGATTTATCCCTGCATTATGCATAGATCGAGTGACCCTTGATGATCAATTTTCTTTCATTCTTTTTGAAAGTTTTATTATTAATTACGGTTTTATCACAAAACTTAAATAGGCTCCATATATAACTTATGAAACGTACCATGCTGAAAGAGTAAAGTATTGACAATTAACAGCTTCAGTTCTCTGTGGAAACAAAAGTCTAGAGAGCTGTGGCTTACTACCCCTGATTTAAATACTCGGTATTTCCATGCAGTAACAGCAATCCGTCGCAGTATACCTGAGGGGCCCGAAATTTATCAAACCTTCACACAGCTTGGTCTCACAAAAGCCCCTGGCCCAGATGAATTCACCGGACTGTTTTACAAAACGTACTGGAAAATCATCCGCCTTAGTGTAATCAAGTATGTTCAGAGTTTCTTTAGAACAGGTTTTCTGCTCAGGGAGTTTAACCATTCGCATATTGCTTTGATCCCAAAAATTGATAACCCTACTAAGGTTACTCAATTCAGACCGATCAGTCTCACCAATTTCACCTACGAAATCATCTCTAAAATTTTGTCAAATCGTTTCAAGCCTTTGCTCCATCGTATAATCTCTCCTAACCAATCGGCCTTCCTTAAGGGTCGTACTATCCATGATAATTCCATTCTAGCACATGAGATTTTCCATGCCATGAAAGGAAAAAGAGGTAGGGGAGGTCTAATGGCGCTTAAGCTCGACATGGAAAAAGCATTCGATAGGATGGAGTGGAGTTTCTTGGCCAAGGTGCTGTCGGTACTGGGATTTAGCTCAAAATGGATTCATATGATCAATCAATGTATAACAACAGTTTCATTTTCCATTTTGCTTGACGGTTCCCCCTTTGATATGTTCTCTCCTGGACGGGGTTTGAGGTAAGGGGACCCTCTTTCCCCCTTCTTGTTCATTCTAGGAATGGAAGTTCTTTCTCGTCTTCTCTTACGTGAAGAGCAAGCTGGTCTCCTGCATGGTATTAAGATTTCCAGAAGAAGTCCTTCGGTCTCTCATCTTTTGTTTGCAGATGATTTAATGATATTCTCCAGGGGTAATGTGGGTGAAGCCTCTTGTATAAAGAACTGTCTGTCTAAATTTGCTTCGTGGTCAGGGCAGAAGATAAATTTGGAAAAATCATCTCTTTGTCTTTCAAAGAATTGCACAGATGCTTCCAAAGTGGCAATCCATGACATTCTTCCCCTAAGGCAGATTCTTCCCTCGGCCAAGCACCTTGGGTTACCGTTGTTCTTGCATAGAAATAAGTCCCTGGCATTTGAAGACCTCAAGTCAAAAATTCTGAACAGAATTTCTGGGTGGAAAACCAAGCTCGTCTCTCAAGCAGCTAGAACCACACTGATCAAGTTAGTGGCGAATTCTTTGCCAAGCTACACTATGTCCTTATTTTTGTTTCCGAAATCTTTTTGTAAAGATATTGACTCTTGGCTTAGGAAGTTTTGGTGGGGAGTTCCCTTGGATAAAAAACATAACCTCAATTTGATTGGCTGGCATAAAATCTGTGCCCCTAAAGCTGCTGGGGGTCTTGGCCTGAGATCTATGGAGCTTCATAATAGTTCCCTGTTATCCAAGCTAGGCTGGAATTTATTAATCAAGCAAGATACGCTTTGGGTTAAGTCTTTGGCAGCCAAGTACCTTTCTAGATCTGATTTTTTGTCGGCAGTGGCCCCTGCCTCAGCCTCTTGGCTTTGGAAAGGAATTCTTAAGTGCAGCCAAATTATTAGAAAAGGGGCTTGTTGGTTGATTTCTGAAGGTAGAGATTTGAATATATGGTCATCCCCTTGGGTTCCCTCAATTGCCGGTTATAAGCCTTCCCCTAACCCCCATCTGCCATCCCTCCCAAATTTGAATGTCTCTGATCTGTTCTCTTATCCACTAAGAGGTTGGAATGCTCCTCTTGTCCAATTTCTGTTTGATCAACCCTCTGCAAATTCTATACTAGAAATCCACCTTCCTCTTGCTTCCTCACTTGATCGTTGGATTTGGCCTCCCTCTAGCTCTGGCCGCTACTCAGTCAAATTTGCTTATGAGGTGGCTTCCTCTGGTTCTCTTCCTTCGACTTCCCCTCTACCCCCATCGGTTTGGAATCTGCTTTGGGGGCTTAAGATACAAAACAGGCTGAAGCATTTCCTTTGGAGAGTTACATGGAACCTCTTGCCGGTCATAGCTAATATCTTCAAATTTGCTCCACAGATGGACGTTGATTAGCTAAGCTGCCCTTTTTGTCTTGGTCCGGAAGAAACGATCCAGCATATATTTTTTGAGTGCCCTTTTGCTCGGGCCTTGTGGCTTCACTCTAATTGGCCCATGAATCTTTCAACCTTCTCCTCTCGCCCAATTGCAGATTGGACCCAGGCCTTGGTTCAGCCTCACTTTTTTTTGGGTATCCCTTTGGTGGAGGTGCGGCAATTCCAGATTTCTTCTTTGATTTTGCTGGATAATATATGGTTGGCTAGGAATACTCTGATTCACCAAGCAGTCCAGTCGAACCCCCTCAAGGTTCTGAAGCTCATTCGTATCTCCATCGATCACCACCTCTCAGCGTGGAAAGCAGTCTCTGATTCGGCTCCATGGCTGTCGCCTCCTTTGGATTCTCTTAAAGCTAATTTTGATATAGCCATTCGCCCCGGTTTTGCAGTGGCAGCCGCAACTCTTAGAGACCACAATGGAGATTTTTTGGCGGTTCACTCGCTCAAGCTCCCTTCCATGGATGCAGGTTTGGGTGAAGCGCATGCAGCTCTTCTAGCGGTTAGAGTTGCTGCAGCTTTTGGTTGTTCCTCTTTGATTCTAGAAGGTGATTCACAAGTTTCTATTCTGGCCATCTCCGATCCCTCTCTAAGCTCAAATTGGAATTCAGCGTCGGTGTTTGCTGACATCTCTCTGCAGCTCGGTTTCTTTTCGGATTGGAAGGCTTTTAAAATTTTTAGATGTGCCAATTTTGGAGCACATCAAGTTGCTAGATGGGCCGCTGCCAACCATGTGTTTGGTAGCATTCTCACTTGTTTCCCGTTTATTTCTGCTATTTGTATTAGGAGCGGCAAAGACCCTCCTTTGTAGTCCTTTTCCCGTTTCTCCTATTTGAATAAAAAAAAAAAAACCAGCTTCAGTTCTCTATCTTCTCTCAATTTTCTCTGTATTAATATTCTTGGATAAATTTCAGGAAATTAAAGAGTAAAATTTACGTATAAATCAAGGAGAACGAAAAGTCGAAAACTCTGGGAACTGAAAATTGGCTAATTAAATAGCTCCTCATTTGCTTGTTAAAGTTAACCTTCACCGTACCATAGTATTTACTGTTGGGATATAATATTCTAGAAATAAAGATTTGACAGTATACATGAAGAGTATTAATTAATACAAAATAAAGATTTGACTATATTGACATATATAGGAGGTATTTAATTTACTTTTTCTTTTTGACGTACATATATATATACTAATTATACATGCTTGTTGAAGTTGCTGATTTTGTGGAAAAAGCGAAACCATTGAAAATATTCAAGGAAGAGGTAGTGTGGGAACACCAAATTACTGGTTTGACCATGCCAAATTAATACTGCAAATGTCAAGGCCGCTGTACGATGAATTTCTGCGTCAACTTCCCCGTATTATCTGTACGCTAAATGCTTGGCAAGTCCTGATTTTGGCTTTATTCCTGATGCCAGTTGAGATCGAGCCAAAACTACGTACACGTTTACAGATTTTTTTTTTTAAAAAAAAAAATTGACATATGTATATGTAATCAAACTAGAATGTACCATGCACTGAGAAAGAAAATTCTTATCCGGGGCCAAAAAAAATAAAAAATAAAAAAAATCCTTTGAATTTATCTCTTTAGTATCTGCCAAGAAGTTGCTTCAACGATGACTGGTAATTAACAATATTGGGGTAGACATTTAGAGCTTTGACATTGGCATGCAAACTAAAATGTCAACTACCTAGACAATCGTGCCCCAAAAGTACTGTTTCCCAGATATAGCACCGCACCGAACTAAAGGCGGGAATGTTTTTTTTGATATTTATATTAGCTAAGAAAATGTTACTGTGAATGTTGCAGTAATTTCCATTGTTGGAATATGGCTGTTTCATGGAAATTCCCAGATATAGCACCGCACCGATCTATGAAGATTGTCTTTTTGATTACGTTTCTCGAGTCCCCTCTTCCCAGAAATAACGCACTTTTCGAGACTCAAGTGTATATATATATGTGATTATATGAAGCTCGATATATACTTCTCCACCAAACTTAGATCAAGTAATTTGCTCTTACAATACAACCATTCCTTCGTCGATCGTTCAATTAAAGGAAGAAGTAAAAAAATGTACTGCTGGAGGAAAAACATTATCATTGCTGCTACAGTAGTGATGTTTTTGTTCTTGATTTTCATGGCCAAGCCTCTTGAGGCCACGAGGCCACTGGGTGGCACAAAGCCAAAATATGGCGCAAAAATGGCTTCGGTTTCCGGTTATCATCATACTCCGGTGCCACCTTCGGCGCCTAATCCTTGTACATACATCCCCACACCAGGTAAAGGGCATTGCAACTAGTAATCAATTTAACAGACACAGATTTTTAGCCATTTTGTTGCGTGCCAAAATTATTAAAAATTTAGATAATAATTGTGAGAAAATTTTCATAAAAATCTACTTGTCCGAACAAATAAGCGGGCAACCCAAGACTTATTCGGACACGTAAATTTTATATGACTCTCTCATATTTATTGTTCAAATTATTAGTAATTTAAGCAACAAATTGTTAAAAATTCAAATCTGTATTCAACATGATGCCTTAGTCGATGATCCTACAGTCATTAACGAAACATTTTTTGTAGTTGTAACAAAAATAATCCCCGCACATAAATGTTGTGCCTAAAATTTATTTGATGTTGTCTCTTGATATGTATTTTTCATTTTCAAGCTTGAATATTTTTCCTTTTGTCAGATCAGTGTAAAGATGTGTGTAATATGTGAAGCTACAATGTCATTATTTCAATTTTTTGTTGTTCTATTGTAAATCACCTCATATTTCAAAGCAAATAGAAGCAAATGGTAGATGTAATCATTTAATTAATATGTTAGTACTTTATTTAATGCGAAAGTTTAAATTGTCATTTAATAAATTGAGACTTAATTAATATGTAAAAAATTTTAATTAAAATATAAAATAAATAACAAAAATAATATTTAAATTCAGAACTTTTATTCTGATCACAAAAATCTAATTTAATACGAAATGATTGATGTTGTTGATGCATGCCCAATCACCGGAAAGAAAGAAGACGACTTAATTTTCCGGGAGGGACAATTCCCGTGAATTATTATTTTTATTTTTATATTTTTCTAATTAATTCTCATGAAAATTAATATAGCGCGCTGTGTTGCTACCTATGAAATGGGGTACTGTCGGCGGCCCCTTCGGTGATAATAAAGTAGTGAAAAGACACATCTTGTCGTGCTTTGTATGATTACCAGGAAATGGAAGGGAAATTATTCAAACTCTATTATATATAAATAAAGATCTCTCATGATTTTTGCCATGTAAATCAAATTTATTTTAATGATCAAACTAGCGGTCTCTCTTTGGTTGGCACCAGGAAAAGGAAAATAAAGCGAAAGTGCATGGATTATGTAAAGTTTGTATTAAATTATTATTTATTTTAAAAGTTTAACTTAATAAGAAATTAATATTTTAATAATTTATTCACATGAGAGTTAATTATAGGCTTTTTTTTTTATATATATATATGTTTATTTTTTTCCTGTTTGTTTTGAACAGAATGCACTCATAGCGTGCTTTTTCTAAGCACTTATAGCGTGCTTCGAAATAAATAATAAAGAACCTTAAAAAAATAATAATAAAGAAAAAAAAAAGATAAAACAAAGATACATGCAATAAAAAAAAAAAACAAGAGTCTGGGAAAGATTCTTGGCTTTACCAGTTTAAGGTTGGGAATTGTAATCACTAATCATACCTTTTTTTGGGTAATAATCCCGTCAAATCCAAAAAGAGAGAAAATAAATAAAGGGAAAAAGAAATAGTTCTTGACTAGTACAAGAATCAAGATTATCTTTGCATGAATATGACTTTTGTTTATCATCTTTGCATAGATATGATTTTTTTTAGGTCTATTATATGTACACTAAGACAATAAATTACGTAATGAGAACTCTTTCATCTTCCAACAGTTAAATTTCTCTCGAAGATTTTTTTTTTTTTTAATTCAATTTAAGAAATTACGATGTGTGCCTTAAAAGAGTGGACGACAACTCTATTAAAAAGAGTAAGAGGCACTTAACAATTTTATGGATTGAATTTGAGAAAAAGTTTGTCCCCAAAGAAGATGAGGACTAAATGACCATCGTTTTTAATTAATCCCTCTCCGGTAAACCGCAAAACCAATAAACCACATCGAGGGTTTTATTGTAATTACGGATAAATTTTTTTTAATTTTATGGTTAGAATTTAAAATTTATATATTTAATAGGATTTTACATTATTTTAATTTTGTAATTGGTTAAATGCCAAATCAATGCATGTGGTAAGGCCCTAAATTAAACAACTACCTCAATTTTAAAAAGTAACACAGGTAATACTTGTTGTAAGCCTAAATACTGACTTGCACCTTTCGTCCAAATTCTGTCCATTTTTTTTAACAAAAATTCATGTCAATGCGTTTAAAAACATGACACTTGTCCCATCTGTCACATATTTAAGCTAACTCAACATATCATATTACGTGTCATTATATCACATGTAACAAATGGAATATGTGTCGCGTTTTTAAGTGCGTTGATATAGATCTCCGTTAAAAAAATAAATGGGATCTAAATGAAAGGGGCAAGCCAAAAAAAAAAAAGAAAGAAAGGGGCAAGCCAATATTTAGGCTTACAACATGTACTATATGTAATATTCTTTGAAACTGAGATAAATGTTTAATTTAGGCCCTTAACACAAGTATTGATTTAGCATTTAATCCTTTTTTTTTTGTTAAAGATATACCGACACTAATTTCATATAAATTGTTACCTATCAAAAAAAAATTTCATATAAATTGTTAGCAGCTTTAAATAATTAAAGCCGAACAAAATTTCACATCTGGCAAATTCCCGGTTAATTAGAACAGAAAGTAAAATAAAATAAAATAAGATAAAAAAGGAAAGAAACGAAAAGACATGTGGGACTAGAATACGCATTCAGATCTGAGGCTGAAACCGAGCTCCTTGTCCGCTGTGTTTGTGGTCGTCCGGTGACACTGGAAGATCTTGAAGCTTAACATCGACAATAGGGGAAACCCCGTGTTAATTTTCAGGTAAAGTCTATTTCTTCAAGTTTGAACCTTTCCGAGTCTTGTAAACTATTTCTGCTACTCCTAAAACTTGAGCTTTGAAAAATACTGAATTTTTTTTTTTTTTAATTTGGGATATTTTCAAAGATCTGCTAAAACGTTATACGTGAATTCCCGAAATTTGTTGGCTTTCAGGTTAATATTTGTGAATCAAGTGAGAACTGAGCTTCAGAGGGAACTGATTAGTTTGTTTAATAGATAGTTTCAAAGATCTGGGAAATGGGTAGAGAGAAGTTTATGAAATCTGCTTACTTTCAGTGTGGTGTTGTGATTTGAGAAGCTTTTAAGCTTCAGAAGAAACCGATAATTTTGGTCAACTGATGTGGGGCAAAGATCTTCCATCTGGATAGACCCGACTTTTGGGTATTTGTTTGATCTCAGTGAAGTGTTTGTGAAATTTAACATTTAGATTTCTCTTTTGGAGGCCTTCGTGTATTTATTCAGTTGGGTGCGTGCAATTGGATTCTGTAAAGTTCGTTTAGTTAGTTTGAGAATTTTGGTGTTTGTGGAAGGGGAAGATGGGTGAGAAATTTTGGGTGGATGGCGAAGATAGAGCCATGGTGGAGTCAGTATTGGGTACAGAGGCGTGTGAGTTTTTGATCTCATCGGCTTCTGAGAATGTGTTGTCGGATTTAGTTACCCCGCGCAGTGAATTGGGTGTGCAGCAGGGCTTGTGCCAGCTTGTTGAAGGGTCCAATTGGAATTACGCAGTTTTCTGGCGGGTTGTGAGCTTGAAATCTGGTAGGTCTGCCTTAATTTGGGGCGACGGACACTGCCGAGGCCCAAAAGGCGGGGGAGCTGGAGTCGCAAATAGAAGTGGGGATGGCAGTTTCGAGGGAATTGAGAAGAAAGAGGAGGTGAAGAAGCAGGTGCTCCAGAAGCTTCACGCCTCTTTTGGTAGGTCGGATGAGGATAACTTTGTAGCAAGGCTAGATGGGGTCTTGGATGTTGAGATGTTTTACCTTACCTCAATGTACTTTACCTTTCCGTGTGATTCATCAGGTGGCCTTGGGGAGTCATATATGTCAGGTAAATCAATTTGGGCTTCAGATGTGCATAGTTGCTTGCATCATTATAAACAGAGGTCATTCCTTGCGAGGCCAGCCGGGTTCCAAACTGTTGTGTTTGTACCTGTGAAATCTGGAGTTGTTGAGTTTGGTTCTATCAAATCAATTCCTGAAGAACAGAATATTTTGGATATGGTTAAAACTGTATTTGGGGAATCTAATTCTGTACAGTCAAAGGCGTTTCCAAGGATTTTTGGACGGGAACTTAGTCTAGGTGGTGCAAATTCCCGCTCAGTCAATATCAACTTTTCCCCTAAGGTGGAAGATGATTCAGCTTTTACTTCAGATACTTTTGATGTACAAACAATAGGTACCAGTCATGTTTATGGAAATTCTTCTAATGGATGTCGAAGTGATGATAATGAAGCAAAGCTGTTTCCGCAGTTAAACCAAACCGTTGTTGGGGGTTTTAATGCACAATCTAGAGTTTCTAGTTTGGAGCTGGCTAAGGATGAATCATCACCTCAGCTTGATGAGCGGAAACCGAGAAAGAGAGGGAGAAAGCCTGCCAATGGGAGAGAAGAACCACTGAATCATGTGGAAGCAGAGCGGCAGAGGCGTGAGAAGCTTAACCAGAGGTTCTATGCATTAAGAGCTGTTGTCCCCAATATATCTAAGATGGACAAGGCCTCTCTGCTTGGAGATGCCATCACATACATCACTGATCTCCAGATGAAGATCAGGGTTTTGGAAACTGAAAAGGAGATGGAGAAAACTAATCATAACCAGTTCTCAGCACCAGAGATTGATTTTCAGGCAAGACACGAGGATTCAGTTGTGAGGATGAGCTGCCCATTGGATGCTCACCCTGTTTCAGGAGTCATCAAAGCGCTTAGAGAACATCAAATTGTAGCTCAAGAGGCTGATGTTTCAATGGACAATGACAAAGTAATTCATACATTTTCCATTCGAACTCAAGGCGGTGCCGCAGAGCAGTTGAAGGCGGAGCTGGAGGCTGCCCTTTCGAAGTGAGTGATCTGACTCTCGAGTCTTGACTGTTTGTGTTTAGGTGACCTGTGCATCTCCTTCAAGAAAAATGGAATTTGTTAATGTTCACCGATTTATGAATGTCTTCCTTTGCCATTAACTTCACATAGCTAAATGATCTTGCTTTGTAAAATTCATGGATACTGATTCATTGTCTGATCTTTGTGCATGAAGACCATGAATCAGGTGGGCTGGAGATTTAGGCAACAGTTTACTTTTAAATAGTAAATGTAAACTTATTTCGGCTCAACTAAGGATTGCAGCCATCAAAAAATTCCGGTCCTAAGCATTCTCTTGTAGCAATTTATGAACAGTCTAACTCAAATTTTAATTCGTATCATATGAATTCCGAGAAGATGATAGTGCTAACTGCTAAGAACTGTAGACACAACATGATTAATTAATGAACTTAGCTCGATATTTGGCAGTAAGACTTCTCTGTTAATTGGTATTTCTTTACTTTCGGCAGTAAGACTTTTCTGTTACTGTGATTAACAATTGCAATAGAAAATGCAAGTTGAGATATTAATTAAATGATTAAATTAATTAAAAATTGTCCAACAGGAATTTCTATCCCGGTGCATATTTTACCGGGAATATTCCAACCAGACTTTTGGATGGCAATTGTGCCCTGTGAATTTCTCTGTTTCAGGTTACCCTTCCACAATTCCACGTACATCTCCTCTCTACCATTTACGAGGAGGATAAAACCCTCGTTTACTTCACAAAAATAGACTTACTGTGGCTTAGTCACGCGTTGATCAGTTTGGTGTACAAGACAAGAATGCCCTGATCAATGTTTGAAGGGAATGTTTCACCATTTAATTAATACATGTTTTGTGTTCTGTTGCATGTTTGTTAAACAACTTGACCCTTCTATTCTGCTTTCATTATGGCTTGCATTAATTGGTCATAATTCAACCATTGTAAGCTTAGTATACTTTGTTTTCATTGACATACTTATTCTCAATGACAAAATTTTCAATGATTTTGACTGGCCAGATCATGAACAAGGTGAATGCAGGAATATAAGAATAGAGTTTTCCTCTAAATTGGGTGTGAAAAATTTTTCCAACCCAATTTATAAGAATATCATGTGTTCTTTGAACATGTGAAAAACACATATTTTTGTAATATCATGGACAAAGTTAAAAGAAATTTATATTAAAAAAGTATGTGTTTTTCACTTTTTAATAGAATTTCTTTAAACTTTGTCCATGATATTAAAAAAAAAAAAAAAAAGTGATTTTAACACGTTCAAGGAAGGGACACATGACATTTTTATAGATAGAGTTGAAAAAAGTTTGTCCAACACAGTTTAGAGGAAAATTCTATCCGTAATTTTGCATAGCTAGTCCAAGTTCCTCACAATATATCTGATTGCTTGGCGTTGAAGCTAGTGTATTAATTTGATCCATTCCTACTCGGTTCAACCGTCAAACCATGGCTTAGTCAAGCTCCGAAAATAGTAGGAAATCCATGTAGGCATGCACTAGTCAAAGTTTCTATCCAGATAAAACACGTAAACAAGCCCTATATAAGCAGCTCTCCTCTACCTTCATGAAGCCATCTCAAAAACTGATTCCCTTCCAAACTAAATTAGCTCAAAACTTTCTGAAAAAACAAAGAGAGAATATAAACAGCAATTCTTTTCATATCTTTACAAAGATGAGTTTCTCTCACATGAAAAGTGTCTTCATAGTTGTGCTTGTTTTTGCCATTCTGTTTGCTTCTCCACAACTTGGAGCAACGAGGCCCTTGGAAGGAGAGCAATGGTTGAGGAAGACTAGCCTCGTGGTTATTCAGTCCCTCCAACGTGGTCCTGTCACTCCATCCGGTCCCAATCCATGCACTTATATCCCCGGGCAGAACAAGGGAACTTGCACCTAGCTAGCCGGCCGGCCACGTAGGGCATGCACACCCTCCATTTCATGACTGATCTATATTGTGCGGGTGTTTTTGTGGCTTCCTTCTCAGGACCAAGGTCATAAAAAACACTTGATCAGCAGAATGATAGACGATTGTTACTTAAAAACTTTTATTTCTTTATTATTTTTTTTATGTATTTTTGTATTTTTGTCTTTTGTTTTTCTTGCTTGGGAACGACCATAAAGGTAACTTGGTTGTCAACCCTGTAAATTGATGGAAATTCGTTGATTCAATTTTCTATTAGTTGTTTCCAATATTTTGTGCTTCACTTTAATTACATGGCTATTACGTTGGAGATCGAGAGAGAGATTTTGAATAAACTGCTTGCAAGTTGATTACTTTTCGAAAGAGAATAATAGATGCATTAAGTTGAAAACAAAAAACAAAAACAAAAAATCCCTTGTAGCCCTTTCCCTTATTCAATTATTAAAAAAAAAAAAAAAGTTGAAAACAAAAAAGAATGAATCAAAACAAAGGAAAGAAAACATGCGGCTTGCATCTATTATCAAACCTTTTGACCCACAATAAGGTTTTTCTTAGTTGATAACTTGATATACTTTCTTTCAAATCTCATTTTTCATATGTTTTAGTAGTAACTGATTCATAATTGCAATAATGATAGAACTCAACCCATATTCTGTTTTTTTTTTTTTTTGACAAAATTTTCCTTCAAATTAGAATGAAGAAATTTTTATTAAACTGAAATATACGTGTTCAAAATATATGTGATTCTCATAAATATATGTTAATTTAATAGACTGAGTTGAAGAAAATTTGACGAAAAACTTAATTCCTTTTCAACGACATATGTGAAAAATAAATAGAGAAAATGTCCAATGTCTAAAGATATGATAGAGGCCAATCCTCTAAAGCTTTAGTATATAAAGGTTCAAAATCATATTAATTCCATATTTTGTTATATTCTTAATGTGAAATATTTTAATAATAAAATATATAAGCCAAATATAGATGAAAATATAATAAAAATAAGGATTTTGGTCCAACAATAATGGATAAGCAACTTCAACGTTAATCAACCGGCATGTCATTTATTGCAGTTTGTTATTTATTTATTTTTTTGCAGTTTGTTATATATTAAAGAGAGCGCTTTGACCGTACAGATACGCACTTGAAATAGAAACGTTTGTCCGAAATGCTAGTCGTTGTAACTTGTAGGGCGTGTGGTTGTAACAAGAACGCGCGCTTGTCATGTTTCACTACCAAAAAAAACAAAAAAGTAATTGCCGCAATCTGATTATACGGTAAATTTGTTTTGCAAAAAGTAACCGTATAAATAATAATAATAATAATAATAAAAACGTATATACAAGTTGACAATGAGTGTCACGTTGGTCTGAATTGCTTTTTTTTTTTTTTTTCCCCCTAAGATTAATGATGCACAAGTTTATGACCAGAAGTATGGAACGTACGTAGAACTAAAAGTTTTGTGCACGAAATTTCTATCTTAGTGAAGTATTTTTGTTTGTAATTGTTTACTAGATGAAACATTTTTTATTTGGTGGTAGAAATTATGAAATCTTCTGTTCATATGTGCATATACTGTGTCAAATATTTAAGCATATTAAAAAAATGAATAATACATTGACCGAGTTGGAGAGAATGGCGAAACATTCTCTCCTTTAAAAAAAAAAAAAATTATTTCATGAAAATATTTATTTTTCCTATAATCCCGGCCGGTAGCATATATTGTCTATCAAACACAATTAATTGCAAGCAACATGATATTTAAAGAGAAACAAAAATATCAATAAGGGCAGCACAATGGGTTTCTTCAATATATTCATTCTTACACCATAGATACATTTGTCTTTTGAAATTAAATTCCTATTTTGCAAAGCAAATGGATTTTATCATCAGTAGCAACATCAAATTCGTTCGATCATTTGATTTTAGTTTTAATATATTCTTTGTTAATGCAGCTGTCACACATGCCTAATGGCCGGTGATTTAGAACCCTAGCCTGCAAGACAAAAAAGGATCAGTGGTGAAACGTCGCCCTATAGAGGAGGATGGTGGTGATTACACCTCGATTAAGTCAAGATGGGGTTGTAAGTAATAAGAGAAAATATCGAGATTAAAGTGCAAAGTGTAGTCAAAGAATGGGTGCCTTTCTCTTGCGTCTTTTGTGGTTTTATAGTGGGCCTTGCCCTTGTTCTCTCTGATTCAACGATACTATCTTTATTGTCGATCGTGATCTTCAGTTTTGTGATTGTGCTGTCTTTCCCTTTGTTATCTTCGACTTTGTGATTGGGCCTTCTATTTGGAGGTTCTACTTTCCTAATTGGACATTATTTTTGTTAAAGTATTAATTAAATAATTAAATTTATCTTTTTCTATTAACTTAAACTTTTGAAATAGTTGATGACTTAACATGGTATCAGAACTAAAGGTCCTAAGTTCGAACCTTAATTCCATCATTTACTTCATATTTTAATTAAATATTCCACGTGTTGAGCATTATCTATTAAATTGAAGTGTTAAATTCTCTCTTTATTAGACGTGATCCCTTGATTTTGGGTGGTTGCTCAATTGCTGGGTTTCGACAGCTGGGCTAACGCTTGTGGGGCACGATTTTTGCCTAACATCGTCATCCTCGGCTTTGCGATTGGGCCTTCTATTTGGGTGTTATTATCTTTTTATTGGGCATGATCTCTAAATTTTGGGCGGTTGCCTGATTGTTGGGTTTCAATAGCTGGGCCAACGCTTGGAGGTCAACGGGGATGAGACCGGGTTCCCTTCCATTCCATTCTTAATTATCCAACAAAACACCAAATTGAGTGATTGCATTCGGGTATGCCCGACTGCATGTGCAGGAGCAAACAATGACCTCTTAGTCACTTTAAGAAAATGACAAAGAAAATCTTTTGAATTAGGTTGGAGAATTTTTTGTTTTTTTGTTTTTTGAACTCAATCTATTAAATTGATATGTATTTAACATACTCTATTAAAAATGTTTGTGTCAATATATATCAGTTTAATATACTAAATATAAGATGCAAAGAATTTTCTTCACATTCATCGCAAAAAAAAAAAAGAATTTAGGTCACTCATAAATCATAATCAAAGGCAAAAGTTAGTAGTAAGGGATTGCATGACTTTTCTCATGCTTGAAAGAAGAACGGTTGCAAATAATATTTTTCTATCACCAAATTGATCTAGTAGTATCAGTATCAGTCAGTCAGTGCAATCTTTTTTTTTTTTTTTTTGAAGGTTGAATGAAAAAACTGGCTTCCCCCTTCTCGATTTTCAAATAATCTATCAAATTAAAATTGAGGATTAAATTTAAAGTCAAAGTGACAAAAAATATGTGAGATCCTAACCTGGTTTTTCCCTTTTTTTGTTTTTTTTTTGTTTTGATAGATATAATTTGACATTTTCTCTAAATAGTTTGCATTTGTATTTAAACCCAATAAGCATATCTATACGTGCACGTCCGTAATGTAAGTTTCTCAAACTAATCCCAATGCTCTAAAATTATTCAAGTTGATTTTATCACACATCCAAAAAGAAAAAACAAATGAAAAAAAAAAAAAAGAATAATTCTGAAGGAGGCACATACTTTGTCAGCTAAATTTTCGTGAGTAATGCTATATACATATTTTTTAGTGTTAACTCCCAAATAGAGTATTTAATGAGATTTTTATTGTCAAGTTATGAAGTGAACACTTAAAATACGTGTAACACTTCTCTTCCATTCAAAAGAACCTTTAATTCACCACAATGAACTCACTTGGTGATTAAAGTGCGAGAATATGCAAAGACAATGAATTTAAATTATCCAAATTGAGCCCGAAGCAATTTGACTAAACGTGAGTTATATATATATAGGTAATTATAGAGGATAGAAGTATAGCACACAAAATTATTGTTCCTCACAACTGCTATATTAGTTGACAAAATATTAATACATGAGAATCTCCTGATCAAATTAAGCAACAATTTCATTGAAATTAAAGCAGCTTAAGAATGGGCTGCCCGGGTTCCCGGCAGGGGATCCCAATCCCAAAATAGTAAGAATATATTTGATACGTGGAATGACTATTTCAAGAAATAACCTTTATAAAGAACAGAATAAATGTAGTGCATTAGCCTTAGAATAGCCATTCCGATGATTATAAGAGAATGATTATTCACTCAATTGAGGGAATAACCATTCCTCTTAAATTTAAGAGGAATGACTATTCTTTCAATTGAAGGAATTGAAAGAATAACTATTCCATCATGGCTATAAGAATAGCTATTACAATACTAATTCACTACATTTATTCATTTCTTAATAAGGACTATTCTAAAAAAATAATCATTCCGCGTACCAAACATAAGTGGCATAATCTCTTTCTCATACTATTTTACCTATAGATATTCTTTCAATAAACTGTACAGAACCGTCGTTTAAGGGACTGCGCCTGGAGGAGTAACTGCGTGACCAGCGAAGCCCCTTGCCCTTTGGGGCTTGGGTGCAGGAGGAGGAGCCACATTGTGTTCGACGAAGGCCCTTTGGCTGGTTGTCGAAGCGGGGATGTGGGATTCCAGCTTGGGCACGGGATGTGGTGATGCGGGGCCGCCTGGGAGTTGAGTGACCGGATTTGGCCCAGAAGAATGGAGGGGAGCCCTCAGCGAACCTTCCAAAGGAGCCACATTGGGCGAGGGCGGAGGTTCATGTGCGTGCGTGCTCATGATCATAAGGAACAGTACCTCCGCTACCACAATCTGAAGCCTCCTCATCTTGTTCTATTAACAAAGATATATAGCTATAAATTAAATAATCAATTTAATGAAGGATACGTACGTGGAGTGAGTCTATAATATATATATATATAGAGAGGGATATGCACCAACTTGTATTGACTTGCATTTTTCCATTTTTTAATATGTTGGGGAATCGTTTTACTCTTGATTAGTACTTATGCTTAATTGGGTAAACCCTAGACTATTACATAGAAGTTCAATGGAAAGAGGTTAAGTTTTCTGGAAAATGGCATGGGTTTTGGTTATGGGAACAGCCCCTCTTGAGTCATGACCTTTTTCTAAAATTCAAATGTGTGTTCAACATTTGCCATAATTCGTGCTGTTATCAGTGCACGTGGATAGCAAATGGCTTCCTTAATGCCCAAGTATTGATTGCACTTGGTGTAAAATGTGCCTCCACCGATAATATCTAAGAGAATCTTTTCAACGACCCAAAAAATCTTTTGAGAAAATTTTTCAAACTTACTGAAATGAAGACTGATCATATGTCCAGATGAGATGAACGATCGAACAAATCAACCAAGGATGATGATGACAACCAAGGATATTGTCTTCCATTAAACTTCTAATTCCTAATTAAGCATAAGTAACCAAGAGTAAAACGAATATATATATATACATCAAGATCAGAAGGCATGGACTATTCATCAATATATATATATATATTGATGTTCATTCAACTTCTAATTCCTAAACATAACCAATCAAGAGTAGAACCAGTCCATGCCTTTTAACAGTTTGTATTTTGGGTTTGGACTTATTTATTTTGAAAACAAAAATGAGAAAAAATCGCAAAGGCATCTTTGTTTTTTTCTTTTTTCTTTCTAACAACAGATTCAATAAAGCGATCGTCATCCGACGGCTCGCGTTTTACCTGGTGACGATTGGGCCTCTCTCTCTCGCTGCTCCCCTCCTTCTCCCTCTTGTCGTCGTAGATCCGCTCGCGCCGAGATCGGTGACGGTGGTGGTGATCGGAGGAGTCTCGGTGGCTTTCGTCGCGGTGCTTGTCGTCTCTGCAGGATCGGCGCTTGTGGCCTCGATCGCGGTGGTCGCGGTCGTCCCTTGTGAGCTTGCTCGAGTTGCGGTCCATGCTAGGCTTTGGTTAAGCTAGCGAAGACAGAGAGGACAGTGTAAATCCGAGAGAGAGAGAGAGAGAGAGAAAAGAAGAAAGAAAAAAAGGAAGAGAAGGAAGTGGGAAGCGTCCTAGGGTTTGTTCGCAGATTGTAGTGCAGTCGAGATCATATGGAAAAGTCCAAATTACACCCCTGCAATACCAGAAAGGACTATTATGTCATCCTTATCTTTTGCTTTTTACCATATACTTCAGGTCTATGTCTGGACGACACAGTTTACTGCTACTATTATTTCTGCCGTTTACTATCAGTTGCAGGTAAAACGGAGGACAGCATTAAATTTTGGGCTACGCATGTGGAAGACCCACTGGCACTGGGGCGCACAGACCTCTTCGACGGATGTTTCAGTGTGAACGGAAAACACGCGTTCTTCTCCATTTTGCTTCTGAAAGAATTTATGCATTTTTTTTTTATTAAATGTCTGTGATTCGAGAATCGTCTTGGGATCTGCTTAGCCAGTGGGCAGGAAATGATGTTTGGATTTGTTGGAATTTGTGATCGGGATGAATTCTTGGGGTTCGGACTTGCCGAAATTGTGTCACAAAATTGTTGCTTTCTCTTACAGGACTCTGATTATTTGGGAATTTCATGAATTTTTTTGGTAATCTTATAAGGCTACGTTTGCTATGCAAATAAAACCCTGAAATAGGTATTTCGCAAGAGGAAAGAGAAAATATTGAAAATGAAAGTGTCCAATTTGGCTAATAACTGTTTATGTTTAAAAAATAAACAAAAAAAAAAAAGTCATTAAAAATATAAATTATTATAAGGGTATTTGAGAAAATTTAATTACAATATAATTTCATTTACCAGCATATTTCAGTGTACCAAACAAAAGATTACATATTCAATATTTTATTCCAATGTTCCAACCAAAGTAAGAAATATGAATAGTTATTTTATTTCGGTTTCTTCTATTTCTAGTAATAATTATTCATTTTTTCAATGAAATAACATTTCTGCATATCAAACATGCCATTAGTTATTTTAAAAGTGTGGTGACTTGGTTAAATCTTGTGGTTCTTCTCACATACAATTAAAAAAACATGTAATTTCTATTTTTTAATAAAATTTATTTCAACTTTGTTCATACTATTAAAAAAGTAAGTGATTTTCACACATTTTAAAAACATGTGACATTTTTCTATATTGGGTTAAAGTAAGTTCGTCTAATGACCGGTTTGAAGAAAAACTATGTTTGTAATTCAAACATAGCTAGAGCCTGTTTGGGATTGCGTTAGAGAGCTTAAAAAGTACTTTTAGTACCTAAAAAGCTGTGTCAAACAAAAAGCTGGCATGTTTGGTAAAAAATTCCAAAAGTACTTCTTTGACTTTTTATTCTAAAAATGGTTCAAACGCACTTTTGGAAAAAGCTTAAAAATGAAGCTTTTGCCAAAAAACTCTTTTTGACATTAAAAGCTCTATTTCCTAACGCAATCCCAAACAGGCCCCTAGTCTACGTTCCCCACAATATATGACAATTGGCGTAGAAGCTAGTGTATTTGATCCTTTCCAACTCGGTTCAACCTTCAAAGCGTGGCTAGGTCAAGCTCCGAAATAGTAGTAAACCCTTGTAGGCATGCACTAGCCAAAGTTTCTATCCAGAGAAAACACGTAAACAAGCCTATATAAGCACTTAAGCAGCTCTCCTCTACCTTCATGAAGCCATCTCAAAAACTGATTCCCTTCCAAACTAAATTAGCTCGAATGCCCTTCGCATGCAGGTTGTTGAAGCCAGGATTTGTCTTTCCGGCTTGGGCGGGGCCGCTGGAGGTATATGTGTATGCATGCTGATGATCATAAGGCTGATGAGCTCCAGTACTACGACAATCTGAAGCTTATTTGGTAGCCTCATTTTGTTCTATTACCAAAATATAGCTATAAACAATCTGATTTGATGAAGCATATGTGGAGTATATTTCTCTCTCTCAACAAAAGTGAACTTATTCAAACCATGTGCTTTGATGTGACATATATGTAAAAATTACTTTTACAATTATTTTTTGTAGGGCCTACATTTAAGAAAATATTTTTTATAAATTACATTAATTATTTGAGAAACCTAAACAAATGTAAAGCTTTACTTGTAAAAATATTATATATATATATATATATATAGAGAGAGAGAGAGAGAGAGAGAGAGAGAGAGAGAGATGTGTGGCCACCCTAAGTGAAGGTGAGAGGTGATTGTACAGCCACCCCAACCAAATTAGGGTGACCAAAGACGAATTCAGGATTTCTCATCTGGATAGGTCAAAGTATGAATAAAGGATCAAACCTATTTTTAATAGGAGTCTTAAGCTTAAAAATTCATATATATTGAACTTGATAAAAAATTTTACAAGAATATTTGAAAACCAACCCTTGGTCCATACATAGTTTTGTCACTGAGGGTGGTTGCACGATCACACTTCCTCCACTTAGGGCAGCCACATGACCACCTTAATTTTTCTTTTTAGGTTTTAAAATTTTAAATAATAAGTTGGCTCTTACATCTACAAAAATTAAGCACATGTTTGTCAACATATTTTTAAAACAAGGGAAGAAAGAGATTTATAAAAAATATTTTTTGTTTTGAGTTATTTGTTAATTTATTTATTTTTAGAATAGAAAACAAAAACATTAATGGCAAACATAGCCGATGGTGATGTTTGGATTTGTTGGAGTACTTAACGACCGGGATGAGTTCTTGGGGTTGGATTTGTCGAAATTGTGGAACAAATTTGTTGCTTTCTTTACCGGACTGCATGGTGATCATTTGGTTTTTCTTTTTTTTTCTTTTTTTTTTCGATCATTTGGTTTCTTTGGTAATCTTTGTATTTTTAAAAGTGTGGTGACTTGCTTAAATCTTTGTGGTTCTTTGACTGACTTCATTTCTTGCTAATTAATCAGGTAAAATTCGAAGCCTTTTTAGGGAGACATTTGGATACTTGTGTACGTGGTTGACTATGTCCACTTGTTGATGCATCATAGAGATGATCAATATGCATGAGAGATTGATGAAGGGATGATTCATTATTATGATTTCATGATATGTGATTGTGGCGTATGTCGATTCGATCTGTATTCATGCTCTGAAAAACGAAACCTTCCGTGATTAAAATACTGATCATCATATCACTAATAAGTAATAATTAATTGATATTTTGCAAGATCAAAATATCATGGTCCATAAAAAATACAGCGTCCATATATGTATATCTTGTTCTCTCTCTACATTTGAGTGCTGGCTGAAAGATCTGACTAGTCAAATTTATTCAATGAAATTTGTTTCGTTGTTATGCACTTATTGCATGTATGATATATGGTGATATCTGATTTAGGATACAGAAGCAGCTTAATTAATTTATAAATGATTAGTATGCATCACATAAAATGAATAAATTAGGAGATACTGTTATTTTAGAAGACGGAAACAATACACATTTATGGATGCACTAGAAAAACAAAAAAAATAACAGAAAAGAATCTCATCAGCTTCAATTTATTCTTTCAGGTACGTATACTGTGCGTAGCAAATACCACGATTTATACAAAAGGATTTTAAAATGAAATGGAAAGAAAGGTTGGCAAGTGTTTTTGTGGCCATTATCCTTTAGACCAAGTAAAATACTAATACGTTAGAGGTTTTGGGATTAAGATTTTTATTTTTTATATTTATGCTCGTGCCCATGTTAAACGAGCTTTATTTCCTCTCTAGCTACCGGCAAGTCATGAGGAACCATTAATACTCTAGCATTTGCGCCTAAGGGATGGTCGGATTTGGCGCAGAGGGATGGATGGGCCGCTTTTGCAGTGACCCTAGCAAAGCATCCATATTGTGACCAGCAAAAGCCTTTTGGCCGAGCGTTGAAGCAGGGATGTGGGTGCCCGGGTTGGGTGCAGATGGAGGGACAGGACCCCTTTGCAATGATCCCAGCAAAGGAGCTATATAACTGTGACCTGCGAAAAGCTTTTTGGCCGAGCGTTGAAGCAGGGATGTGGGTGCCCGGGTTGGATGCAGATGGAGGGACAGGACCCCTTAGCAATGATCTCAGTAAAGGATCTATATAACTGTGACCTGCGAAAGCCTTTTGGCCGAGCGTTGAAGCAGGGATGTGGGTGCCTGGGTTGGGTGCAGATGGAGGGACAGGACCCCTTTGCAATGATCCCAGCAAAGGAGCTATATAATGTGTCCTGCAAAGGCCTTTGGCCAAGTGTTGAAGCAGGGATGTGGGTGCCCGGGTTGGGTGCAGATAGAGGGACAGGACCTCTTTGCAATGATCCCAGCAAAGGATCTATATAATTGTGACCTGCAAAGGCCTTTTGGCCAAGTGTTGAAGCAGGGATGTGGGTGCCCGGGTTGGGTGCAGATAGAGGGACAGGACCTCTTTGCAATGATCCCAGCAAAGGATCTTATATAATTGTGACCTGCAAAGCCTTTTGGCCAAGTGTTGAAGCAGGGATGTGGGTGCCCAGGGTTGGGTGCAGATGGAGGGACAGGACCCCTTAGCAATGATCCCAGTAAAGGATCTATATAATTGTGACCTGCAAAAGCCTTTTGGCCGAGCGTTGAAGCAGGGATGTGGGTGTCTGGGTTGGGTGCAGATGGAGGGACATGACCCCTTTGTAATGATCCCAGCAAAGGAGGTATATAACTGTGACCTGCAAAAGCCTTTTGGCCGAACGTTGAAGCAGGAATATGTGTGCCTGGATTAGGCACAGATGGAGGCACAGGACCCCTTTGTAATGATCCCAGCAAAGGAGGTATATAACTGTGACCTGCAAAAGCCTTTTGGCCGAACGTTGAAGCAGGGATATGTGTGCCTGGATTAGGCGCAGATGGAGGCACAGGACCCCTTTGTAATGATCCCAGCAAAGGAGTGAAATTGTGCTCTGCAAAGGCCCTTTGAGTGATTGTTGAAGCGGGGACGTGAGTACTTGGATTAGGGGCAGATGGAGGCACAGGACCCTTCTGCAGCAAGCCTAACAAAAGGCTTTTGTTCATCAATTTTTGTTCTTCTCCATGCAAGATTCTGCATGCGTTGTATGCATGCATGCACATAAGAAAAAACACTGTTGTAAGTACAAGAAACACATTTAGAAGCCTCATCTTCTTCTTTAAGCTAGCAAAGAAGGTAATATAAAAAAATTTGATGAAGGATCTGTAAGGAAATGGGGTATTTATATGCACCAACTTGTAAGACTTGAATAGTCCAATTTTCTATATGTTGGAACCGTTTTACTCTTGACCATTTATGCTGAAAGCTTGAAAGTTGAATGGGTCGCAAAGGTAGAAACTAGCTAGGTTTGATTTGAATCCTAAAGTTTACGTCTTTCACATGCATGAAAAAGAAGTCATGGAGTGCAATGAACGTACAGTATTGTGAAGACCGGTAAAATATTTGATTAAATTCAACTATTTTCTATTAGTTTAAATTTTAGGATGACTAGTAATTTAACAATAATTAAAAGGAAGTTAAGGGACCATGGCCCAAGATTTCCAAGAGTTACATTTTCTAAAATTTCTAAACATTTGTACATACTGTCCATATGTAAGCCCTACATACCAAAGAACTAATTATGTATTTCATTCAACAATCAACTTGGAATTTTTTTTGCTTATTCCCTGCAGCTGAAACTATCTACACTTTGCTTTCTCTTCGGGCATTTTGAATGGAAAAAGAAATTGAAAGAGAAGAAAAAATACAAAAGTATAGAGGTCGGACTAGCACGTACTTTGTTTAATTGACTGAAGCCCAGTTCCGGACACTTTCTTTCACCCTCGGCTTTCTTTTTGGGGTTCTTTGAACGGAGAAAACTTGTGAAAAACATGGGGGCATTGACTCTGTCCAGATTAACTTGGTCCCCAGCTTTGGCGTGTGCTAAACCTTTGACACGTCATGATCACTACTTTGAAAAATAATTCAAAACTATTGAAATGATCCAAGTCCCATACGTAAGACACGACCCATTTGAAGTTGTTCTAAATAAGGAACTTCTACGTGATTTCTCTCAAAACCTGATCACCATTTTGCATCTCGCAAAACCTGCCATCTGGCCACATTTCTACCTCAAACGACGTTCTTACAAATTATAGCACCAATTCACGCGGCACTGTCACATCAACAAAAATTTAATTTAATCATTTAATGACTAACATAATAAATATCTTTTAAACTTAAAAATAACATATTTTTAGTATATTTATTTATTTTCATATATTCACACTATATTCAACAAAATTTAATTTGTCTTTGTTTGAAAGACATGTAATTTAGCTTTTTGGTTTTATTTATCCTTCATAAGGTACAATTGGCAGTACATGAAATTCAAAAATTAAAAAAAGAAAAAAAAAGGAAAAAATAAAAATATATACTGTGTCTAGCAACTTCGAGAGTGAATTCCTATTAGGGTTCCTTTCCGCTATGGAGAAAGTCTTGGGTCATTAGTTTAATAATTAATTTCCAAGCCAATTAAGTGCTTTCAAACCAACCGGCCGGTTTTGACAAAAAAGGAAAATATGAGCTGATCAAGATGCTCTAGATTCTCGTTAAGGAGAAGATAATTGTTCCTATTTATTTATGGTCATCAATAAACAGATTCGATGGAATATTATTGATACATGCAGCAAATTTCAGTCAATCTTATTTAATTTCCTGCTAAACTTGATTCACCTCTTTAATTTTATTGACCGAGAATTATTCAACTTGGCATAATTTATTCACCTAGTCATTATATACTGATCCCAATTGCAAGTTTATCTTTGATTTGTTTCCCTCTTCTTTTTTTTTTTTTTAACTGTTGGCATTTATTCAAATTAAGCCCAATCGCATAGTGAACATAACGCAAGTTTCTCAATTGCTATATCTCAATATTTTAAAATTATGTATGTTGAATTTGTTATTCAGCAAGAAAGAAAACATTAAAAAGAGAGGAACTGTTTACGTGGCACATTCACATTTACTTTTAAAAATAAAAAATAAAAAATAAATTAACAACAAAAGAACAAAAAAAATGCTAAAACATAAATAATTGAAAATGTTGAATATCATTTTTCTTTACTTAATTGACACAAGAAGCTATATTTAAAATAAATATTATTTTACATTTTTCTAACATTCTTTATTGACCCGTCATCTTCAATCCATTAAAAATAATGTATTATATAACATTATTTTAAAGGAAATTAAAGTGTCAATTTCTTCCGCGTGGGCTTTCAGAAAACCTTCGACAAAGAACTAGAGAAGTTATCACAAAAGTCATCGTAAATTCGACAAGGTGTGTGACAAAGAGCACAAAGTACACAGAGGTTGACTAGACCAAGAAACGATGAAAGGAAAGGACAAAAGCAGGACGGGCCCACTTTTTGATTTTAACTTTTCTTTTCTTTCTTTGGCATGATAAAGAGATAACTATGGGTGATTGGTCGGTTGTTCTCTAAAATTTGGATAACTTTTTCGTTTTTAATTTATCAACAGAAAATAATATATGTATGTATGTGAAATTTAGCACTACCACATTAAAGTTTTTGACTATGGAATCAAATTACCCCTGAAAAATAATATAGAAATATTTATAAATGGCCAAGCGCATATCTACTCTCATATAAAAATAAATAAACAAAAAATAAGTAATGTTACCCTCCCCCATCCACTTCTTCTGTCATTTTTTTCTTAAAGGAGCTGCAAACAAATTTTTAAACCAAGAAAAGTAAGAAAAGTAAGAACTCTTTTGTAAAAAGAAAGAAAAATAAATCATATTTGATGAATAATATGTTAGAAATAGCTTTTGTCACTGTTCTTTGTATTATACTAAGACTGCATTTGGAATTGTAAATTCGTAAATAAAAAGCGCAATTGAAAACCAAATCGCAAAAAACAGATTGTTTAAAATTATGTTTTTAAAAACTTACGATTTAAAAATGTAGAAAATTTAAGTTTTCAAATCGCATGTAATAGGGTTTTTTTTTTTTTTAAACGTATAATTTTAAAGATTAAACTGCGATTTTATCAAATGCTTAACTGTATTTTTAAAAAATAATGTTTTTAAATCGCACATTTTAAAATCATTATTTTTAAATTGCATTTTTTTAAAATCGTAAACCCAACCGACCTTAATTTATAAAGTCTCCCCACCTTAATTCCAAAAAGTATTGGTTTAACATGAACGCAATATAAACTTCGGACATTTTACTTTTTGCTTTCTATGTTATGGTTCTGTATATGCTACAAATATTTTATCTATTTCAGTTGCTATTTTTTTACCAAAAAAAAAAAAAGGTGAGGTATCGTTCTTCAATAAAAATACCTCACATATTATTAATTAGGACCTATACGTACGGGACTGAAGGGAATTTTATTTTAGAATCATATGCACGTCCGTAAATAAACATCTTGATTTTATTGTTGGAGACTATTTTGCATGATAAGCGCGCATGTATGCATGTATAGACATAATAAGTTTCCTCAGTGCGAGTATGGCCATTATTGGCCATTGCCATGCATCCGTTACCATGTTCACGAGCACCATGACCATGACCATCATCAATATTTAAAAAGGATGACTAAATAATCTCTTACACGTACAGCCTTTTATGATATTTTCTAGCTAGGATTAGGTTTAAATTTTGAATTATTTCCGTAGCTTAATTTAATTCTGCCGTGCGTTGCCTTCTCTTGGGGCATTTTGATTGGAAAAGAGAAACATTGAACGAGAAAAAAGTTCAAAAATAAAAAATAAAGAAATAATCAATTAAAGTGGATCTATATTGATGCTGTTAATTGGCTGCTGCTGTTACTTCAACGTTGGTGGACGATGCTTGGGATACCAGACCACTTAATTGTATATTGTTGGAAATCTTAAGTCAACAACAGATCCCACCTTAATTGGTTTCAAAAGAAAGCCCAAATTGCAAGAGTCAAACTGAAACCAAAATATCAAGAACGACCAAGAGAAAAAAAGTTCAAAATAATTAATAATAATAATAATAATCAAAGTGTGGATGTATTGATTTGAAGTCTGATTCGTATATAGGTGCATATATATTGTACATCATGCGAGTTTCTCAACCATTAGATCGATCGCAATGTTTCAAAATTAATTATGTTGATCCAATAAGATTATCGTTTCCCTGATCACATGGTGATGAAAGAGCGATAATTTATGATGACAATGAATTATATATATATATATATCTACATCATCCTTGTTGTTCGAGCTCAGAAAAAGAATTAAAATACCTGTTCAAAAGGCTCATCATAACACGTAAAAGATAAAAGAAGATGGAGGACACAAAATTCGAGTTCTCCGCAACTGCTTAATCATAATATTGATTTGGTAGTGAAAGAAAAAGTACAAAATAATTCGTACTTGGACATCAACCACAAAATACAAATTCACAAAAAGTAAATGTAAATAATGCTCTGACAACGAGATCGTGACGGCGAAGATCACCGGCCTGCTTTCCGATGAGGACCTGCTGGCGATCTACACAATTAACAAAGTGTTGCTGCCTAGTGCACCGAACGCAGGCGTTAATTGCACCATACGCGGCCTCGATTCCAACTCAGGCGTTAATTGCACCGAACGTGACGGCCAACTCGGTCAAGTTCCTCCGGCGTCGGCTGGCGGTGTAAGGTGGATGTGAGGATGGGTAGTAGTTTTGGGTGCTGAATGATTGAACAGGGTAATAGCGTCACCCTCGCTCAATCGCAACGATCTGAATTTAGGGCTCTGTTTAATTTATTAGGGTATTATATATAGTTTTGGGCTATTATATATAAAACAGGAATAAAAACAGTTGCGGATCAAACTATGAATTAAGGTGGCGTAGGTTCGGCCGGAATATGGGTTCTAGGATTGGGAGACGACGGAGGGATGTAACCTTTGTTGAGAGAGCCCTGAAAAGGAGTCATAGAACGGCTGGCTGTGGATACAGAGACATTTGTGAGAATGATGATGATCATGGCAATAATTAAAAACACAGCTTTTTTCAAAACTCCAACCATCTTTACTTACTAGCCTGCCTTTCGTGTTTGAACTGATGGAGAGACAGATCGAGGGGGCTTTTTATAGTGTTAATTCCGTGTTCCATCTTCCTTCCACTTGCACTTTGCCTTTCGCAAATTTCTGGAAATGCATGCTTTTTTGTCAAAGAGATTAGGTACGTGGATTATAACAAAAAAACAAAATAGATACCGTAATTAAAATGACAGCTGGAGACTGGAGTGGTCAAGTTTTAAATGGGTAATATCAATTTAAAATGATATGCAACGTAATAACTATATATCCATCACCCCCTGATTTAAAATTTATTTATTAATAGTTTATCAAAGAAAAAAGTTATTAATAGATTAATTAGACGTACAGTACATAGTCCTAATTACACAATTAAAATTCAACAATGTTCTACAAATTTACTACTAGATTAATAATAATAATAATAATGAAAACTAAAGACACTGAATTGAATGACTAATTAATATTGTCGACCTCATCACATTTTCTATAAGAAATTAATAAATGAAACTTTTTTCATTTAAATTCTTTTAACTTCTTCTCATGTTCTTACATTTCTCAGAAACCAATCCGCAATATGCATTTGGAGTGAGAGAGAACATATAAAATCAAACATGGAATTTTTAATTCACGTACATATTCTTCGTATCCGGCCTTGATAAGCCATAATCAGAAATCAACATTAAAAGTGCTTCTAGAATAAGTTAGATGATCGACTTGTCTTTTTCTTAAACGTTCCTAATTTACTGCGCATATACATACAAAAACTTTTATGTTAGATAAGTTAGACGTTTCTTCATAATGGCAGCCACAAATTTGGAAAGCGACAACTTTTTCATTTTTTTTTTAATAATATATACCCAATATATGGCATCACATAAGTGATAATTAAGTGATAGTGATTCAAATTTCGTTTTTATTTTTTTACAGTCAAACTTAATTAATTCGTTAACTACACCGGCCTATACCAGCTGATCATATCAACTAGTCATTGATTAAACCAAGTAGGGATGCTTCATTGATTCTCCAACTTCATCAGTGCCACGACAGATTGACCGATGATATCCACTTTATATACTGCTTTTTCCTTTTTGGCCTTTACTCGCTTTCCCTTTCCATCACCACGCGCACCGTTTTTTTTTTTTTTTTTTTTTTTTTTTCAGTTTCTTCTTTTTTTTTTTTTGAAGTATTATTATTATATTCTTTATATTTATCTAAGGTATTTATATAATTTTAATATAATAAGAGCATATATATTGTCACCAAATTATGAAATAAAAATAATTATTCATTTTACATTGATGTTTTATTTTCAATAATAACTATTCTTTCTTAATGTAATAATCAAATAATATTCCGTATATCAAGCTTCCTAATTATCTAGCCTTTGCCATCACGTACATCAACTAGCTAGTCAGTGATTAAGCTCGTTGATTTACATGATCTGATAAACTAGTTGGGTTGAAGTTGACGCGGTAGGGTAGCCTCATTAATTTCATTTCTTGATACCTATTCACCCTTTTATATTTCTATTTTCTTCTATTTATAAGTTGGACTTTTATCCTTAAAAGTGAGGTCACTTCTAAAAATTTATTGAATCAAAATTTAATAATGATTCATATCAAATTTAATGGTAATTTTAAAAACTACATTAATTTTAAAAGATAAAAATCATATTTATAGCATTACTCTTTAACTTTTTTAGTATGCATGCAAATTGATTAGCAATATTTTTAAAGGAAATAAATGAAAGAGTAAACTTTTAATTGGGATTGGTAGATTTCAGTTGATTTAGTTTTTTTAACGGTTTATAGTTAATTGCAAGTTTTTCATGAGAAATAGAGAGAATAAAACTAAATTTGAGTTTAAAAACTTAAATGCTGTATTTTTTTTAAAGCACTTGAGCCAAATCCAATTTAAGAGTGTAACCTTGAATGCCTTATACACTGTTGGGAAATAAAACTTTAGTTTGTCACATTAACATTCGACTTATATCCTTCCTTTTTCTTTTTTCTTTTTTTAATTGACCTAAATAAGAGGTAAAAAGACCATAAAGGAGATTTATAAATTCACAATCTCCAAAAAAATTATTAATTAAAAGAGGAGTTCATAGTCCTCATATGTTGAACTCTAATCCCTTTCCTAACGGCCGATATCCTCGTGATGATATTAAAATCATGCTAATTCAATCATATTCAACCATACAAAAGCTAGCTTTTAAATTTTAAAGTCATGCACGTTCTCTCAGGTGGCTTTTAAAATTAGTGAATTTAGGATTGATTTTTATTAAATTTTAATATAATAATAATTTTAAAAGTCACCTAAAAGAATGTTAAAATGAATTTAAAAAAGTCTCAGTCTGTGTTTTATTACTCAATATATAATAGCATTGCTTTGCTATTTGTCATACCCCTTATCACCCATATTTTATTGGTTTGACGTAATAATGCTTAATTTTCTTACCATGTCAACCTGTACGTATTTAAGTAAATAAATAAATAAAAATGGGCACTACTATATTAGAGCATTTATATTGGGCTAGCCGAAATAATTAAAATGTTATTTTGATCAGTTTTGTGGCAAAAAAAATTGCAAAGAAGGTTTTCTCACTATTGCTCAACAATGCATAAAAAAATTAAGAAAAAAAAATCCATATGATTCTCTCTCCTCTTTGAGAATAGTGAAATAGATAAAGAAATAATATTTAAATTGAATATTTGAAAAATAAGTTAGTTAAAATAGGGGAAAAAAAAAGGTGTTATTTAGCTAAATCTTAGTTAAACATTTGCTAAGTTGAACATGAATGCTCTTAAAAATTTTGCTAAACAGTTTGAATGGGTACTAAAATATTAATAAAAAAATGCTCTTAAATTTTAGCCAAATAAAATCAATATGACAAATAGCCTTCGATAGTTAAAACTTTTGTTTTTATTTTTTCTTCTCAAAACAAAAATATTTACAAACAACTCAAACACAAAACATTGTTCAAAATATAAAAATAATATTTACTTTTATATCATATCATAATAATAAAATTTTAAATTAAAAAAAAAAAACCCTCCAAAATCGAAACATAACCTTTAAATTTCTCATATATATATATATAGTAGGCCGAAATAGTCAAATGACCATATCTTGCTCGTGTTTGCTAGGACACGTGCTGATGTTAAATCAGCCATATGGTCCATATGCGAATCTCTTTGACTGCATGTTCGGGTTGATATCTATTAGAAAACGAAAACTTGATGATGAAAGCTACCAATTAAAACTTACCAAGTGTTCTCTTATGTTAGCTTCCTAAAATGCCCTCCAGCTTGATTTTTATTAGAAAACTTAATGATGAAGGCTACCAATTACCTTGGGGTGGCCAATGGAAACTTAGCAAGAATTCTCTTATTTTAGCTCGGGAGAAGAATATATATATATGCGTCTGTGAGAGAGAGATGCTGGCGTTGTTAACTATCTTCATAAAGCCAAATTTGTTATTGAAAATGACTTTCAAATTCTATTTTTCAGAATTAAATCCCCGTTTTTACTTGGTTGAAAATGGCTACTGAGAAATTGTATTATTTCATACATATAGCATTATTCAAAAATTAATCCTAATTAATTACATACTTCCGGGCATATGGGGGACATAAGGCATGTTTCTCAACAGATAGATCTCATTGTTTTAAGATTATTTATGTTGAATTTGTCACACAACAATAAAGAAAACATAGCCCGAAAAAGAACATTTTGAGGGAAGCAAGCCCGTCAACTGGAGTATATATGTGAGTGAATTTCACTCTTTCACTCAATTCAATTGGCACAGTAAACTCTGTTTGCTTTTGAAACAAAAAGTGGGAAAACTGTTTTGGTTACTTAATTAATGCCAAAACAGAGCCATTGTATTACTATTTATAATCTGTTTACAGAGATCAAATAAAGGAAATACACTTATTACATAGATCAACGAAAGGAAAGGAAATTACAACAAAAAAAAAAAAAACGAAAGGAAATGAAAAATCATATTCCCACCATATACATGAAGCTGACGAGAAAGTCAGTATGGAAGGTGACCCAACGTAGGTCACCTTCTGACCCACAGCCACAGCGGGTCACGGCCAGCCCCAATGTCGGTCATTTTTTTAATAATTTTTTTATTTGTAATTAAGGGTACATTTAAAATTTTATAAAAATTTTTAAAAAATAAAAGTTATTTCACTTATTTTAGTGTTTGATTTAATTCCAAACCCTAACTGTTATATATCCGTTTTAAGAAATTGAACGCTAGAAATTCAATGCACTAGCTTGAAGTCAAATAAAAATAAATTAGCTCAAAAGTTGGTTGTAACACACGTAAACTACAACATTGTCATCATCAGTAGTAGCGCACATCAAATTAATGACAAATCGTTTTCAATTTCCACCAAACGACTCGAATGCTCCATCATTCTTCCAAGTTCTAATAAATTATTAGAAAAATGATATGTATGTTTTTTTTGTTTTTTTTTTTTCCCAACTCAAATAAAGGAAATATACTTATAACATAGGTTATGCTTGGTACGCGGAATGATTATTACTTGGTATAGTCTTTATTAACAATGAAAAAAGTTGAATGAATTTGCCTTGAAAGAGTCATTCTTATGGCCATGAGGGAATATATATTAAGAATAATAGGTATTTCTTCCATTTTAAGAATAGTCATCCCCTCATGGTTATTTCAAGTATTAAAATATATGTATACTTTAATACCAATGTTATTTTACTTCACTCCTTCCATTATTAATAAAGTCTATTATCAAAAATAGTTATTTTGTAGCCCAAACGTATCCATAAAGTTAAGGTGAGGATAAAAATTCATGTTCTTCGCAACTTGCTTAGTCATAATATTGATTTATTCTTTCAAGTATACGTATACATGTGCGTAGCAAATACCACGATTTATACAAAAGAATTCTAAAATGAAATGGAAAGAAAGGCTGGCAAGTGTGTTTGTTGCCATTCTTACTCCAAGTAAAATACTAATACTTGAGAGGTTTTGCATTAAGAATTTTATTTTTGTTTTTTTCTATTTATGCTCATGCCCTTGTTAAATGAGCTTTATTTCCATACTATTGGCACGTCATGAGAAACCATTAATACTCTAGCATATACCCCTAAGGGATGGTCGGATTTGGAGCATATGGAATGATAGGACCCTTCTTCAAAGAGAGTAGTAAAGGAGCTTTATTATTGGGACCCGTGAAGGCCCTTTGGCCAGTTGTTGAAGTCAGAATGTGGTTTGGCTGATTTGGCATAGAGGAAGGGACGAGACCCTTCTGCAATGAGCCTAACAAAGGAGCTATATTGTAACCTCCGAAAGCCTTTTGACCGAACATTGAAGTCGGGATGTGGGTGGGCTGATGTGGTGCAGAGGGAGGGATGAGACCCTTTTGCAGTGAGCCTAGCAAATAAGCCATATTGTGACCCGCGAAGGCTTTTTGGCTGAGCGTTGAAGGAGGCTAGGGATGTGAGTTCCCGGATTGGGTGTAGGGGGAGGAATAGCACCCTTTTACAGTGAGCTTAGCAAATGAGCCATATTGTAACCCACGAAGGCCCTTTGCCCAAACGTTGAAGTAGGAATGTGGGTGTCAGGATTTGGTGCAGGTGGAGGAATATGACCCTTTTGTAGTGAGCCTAACAAATGAGTCATATTGTGACTCACAAAGGCCTTTTGGCCGAGTGTTGAAACAGGGATGTGGGTGCCGAGATTGGGTGCAAGTGGAGGAATAAGACCCTTTTGCGGTGAGCCTAGCAAATGAGCCATATTGTGACCCACAAAGGCCTTTTGGCCAAGCGTTGAAGCAGGAATGTAGATGTCATGATTGGGTGCAGGTAGAAGAATAGGACCCTTTTGCAATGAGCCTAGCAAATGAGCCATATCGTGACCTACAAAGGCCCTTTGACTAAGCGTTGAAGCAGGAATGTGAGTGCCTAGATTGATTGCAAGTAGAGGCATAGGACCCTTTTCCAATGAGCCTAACAAAAGGCTTTGGTTCATCAGTTTTTGTTCTTCTCCATGCAAGATTCTGCAAGCGTTGTATGCATGCATGCTCATAAGAAAAAGCACTGTTGTGAGTACAAGAAGCACATTCAGAAGCCTCATCTTGTTCTTTAAGCAAAGATGGTAGTAAAAAATTTGATGAAGGATCTATCAAGGACATGGGGTATTTATATGCACCAACATGTAAGACTTGAGTTTTCTAATTTTCTATATGTCGTAAGCGTTTTACTCTTGACCATTTAGCATGGTAAAAGCTTGAAAGTTGAATGGGTCGCAAAGAAAGAAACTGGGTTTGATTTCAATCCAAAGTTTACGTCATTCACATGCATGAAAAAGAATTAAGTCATGCAGTGCAATGAAGGTAAAGTATTGTGAAATCAAAGCCCCACTATTGATCATTGATGCATTGTGAGGCAGGACCCTCTGCAAAAGTTGACGTTCTGTGAATTGGATCCCCTACACTAGCTGAAACCCACCACAAGATTTACTTACTTGTTCCTTTGCGTCATGAGAAATTATTTTTTTCAGGATTAGGTTTCAATTTTGAATAATTTCCTTATCTTAATTAGTTTTCCGTATTAATTAACCAAAATTTCTTATTTGGAGGGCCAAAATACGAATTAGGGGCGTGTCTAATTTTGATAGAGGCCAAATCAACTAGGAAATTCCTTTGCTTATTCCCTGCTAGCTTTTAGGTCTGAGTCTTGCCTAGGGAGGATGGCCATGCATGCAGCTGATCAAACTATCTACACTTTGCTTTCTCTTCGGGCATTTTGAATGGAAAAATAAATTGAAAGAGAAGAAAAAGTAGGACTAACACTTGTTTAATTGACCGATGCATGCCCAGTTCCGAACACTTTCTCTCGCCATCGGCTTTCTTTTGGGGGTTACTTTGAACGGAGAAAACTTGGTGAAAACATCGGGGCATTTGCAGCCACATTGCCATGGGTACGTGAAAACACATTTACTTTTTCTTTTTTCTTTTTTTCTGAAAAAAGGGTAAGCAGGAGAGACAAACTTTGGCTAATTTATTTGGGTGTGATTATGGTAGCATCTTACCTGCTGAGTGCTGCACAAGAGAGACTTAGGCAATAAAAACTGTAGACGCTTCCTCAAGTCCAACTTAAACTATAGTTTGACCTAGCTCTATCAGGTCATCAATAGAAAACAAAGTGATTACACACCTATGTCTTAATTAATGTGTACCTAATTACCTTGGAAATTTTTTTTGGACCATTGACCCACCACTCAAGTAGGTGAAAACATGCTTAATTACTTAGGCTTTGAGTCTTGACTCTGTCCATATTAATTTGGTCCGATCCCAAGCTTTGGCGTATGCTAATTAAACCTTTTACACGACATGACTACTTTGAAAAATAATTCAAAACTATTGAAATGAAATCTCATACGTACCACATGACTCATTTAAAGTTGGGAATAGAACCCCACATGACCCGTTTCAGTGATTTTCCTTTATAGCATGATCTTTATATAGAACGATGCTTTTGATTTAGTGACATGCTATTTTAACAAATTGAACCCTAGCTACCGTGTATGTTGAAGCAATTTTATTGGACTACGTGCAAAATAGAAAAAATTTTCACTAGAAATTCATTGGTTCCAGAGGATCGGTAGCATTCTGATGCTTAAATAAGTACTTTGTTTTATAAAATATCTTAATGGAAAAAGTTTAGAGAGTGCATTTGAGCGTCCTTTTTGGAGAGAGTTATCTTTTTTAACGTAAGAGGCTTCTAAATATGGCCTATGGATGCTTGTCACATGATAAACTGAAGTTATCTGATCAATGGTACACAGGGACGGAGCCAGCACATTATTTGGGCATGGGCCAAAACCAAAAAAAAAGTAGAAGGTAGGGCCAAAAAAAAATGGGTAAGGGCCAAAAGGTTAAAAAAACACAAAATTAGCTTATAAAAATATAATTAAGCCTAAAATTTTTTTTTTTGTTTGTTTTTGGGGGGGGGGGCCAGGGCCCCTACCGGGCCCCCCCTCCCTCCGTCTCTGAATGGTACAATTATTTTCCATCTAGTGAGCTTGTATAGTTATTTTTCACGTAGTGGGCTGTTTAAGTGAAGTCACACCACGTAAAAATAAAAAATAAAAAATTTTATTGGTGGTCAATTAAGGACGCCAAGTAAAAAAAAAAACACCGAGAATTAATTCTCGGCTTTTATTTATCAGCCTATAATATACACCCCCAAACGTAATGTCATAACTTATTTTTCTCGGCTTAAACTTGAACGCCGACAAACACCAATAAATCCTTAAAAAATTTGTAGATGTTTTACTATACACTGATAATTTTATCAGCGTTTGTCGATACGTCAATTTATTTACCGGCATATACCTATACACCAAGAATTGTGACGACAAATAGACAAAGTTGATAAAATAATTTTAATGGCGTAAATAAGTAAAAATGCCGTGAAAAAGTTGCACATTTAAATTTTCGGCATTTTTCAAAAACGCTGTTAATGGTTTTAATAATTCAAACAAAAAAACATGGTTATACTGAAATTCCAGTATAACCAATTTTTTAACAAACAAAAAAACATGTTTTTAAATTTGTTTTTAATTGAGATAATGCGAAAGAGAAATATTATTTTTTCATCTCCATCCATATTTTTTAAAAAGCCCACCATTGAATATGCATATGAGTCCTACATACTTAATAGTAAATTTTAAAAAGAGATAGAAGAATAACAAGTCTCAATGCTAAAAAACTTATGAGATGATAATCGAAAAAGACTTGTAAGATAATAACAACGCCAAATTCGTTAGCTTAAGATTCAATAACTCAACCAATATTAAATAATAGCAACGCCAAATTCGTTAGCTTAAGCTCCATCATAAATAATTGATAATAAATGCAATGTCAAAGAGAAACAGAGAGAAAGAATCAAATTTATTCAAGTATAACAACAAATACAATCAAGAATGATTGTTATTTGCTCCAACAGTTTAAGTATATCACTTTATTCACTGAAACAATGTATCCTGAGGCTTGCTCCGCTTGAAACACAACCATTCGAGGTTAACAAGGTACTCTTTCTATGGATACTTTTCTTTGACATTGAGATATTATCAATGGCCCATTAAATATTGCAAATCATTAGCCACGGCTTTCACATTAGCGAACAAGCAACGAATTGAGCTGCACGAAATCCATTGCACGTTAGCGCATCCGTATATTGTAAATCACCAATAGACTGTCTATTTGATTAATCGCCATCTACCAAGTACTTTCCTTCCTCATTGTAGAAACATTTCTAGCATGATACGAGGAAAAATTCAATTCAATTGGCATCCCTGGATGCTAACCAAAAGTTCCAAATCGAAATTGCAGAGATAATAGGAAATCTACAGGTGATGAAGCATCCTAGAGATGAGGACGATACAATTGTTCGGAAGAAGATGGAAGAAATGAAGGATGTATTGCAACAAAGAGTTAATGATCTAAATGACATGGAAAAACTAAATAATGTTCTTATTGCTAAAGAGCAACCGAGCAACAATGAGCTACAAGAAGCTATAGTTTTAGCACGAATGTTGATGAATTTAACCTTTAGTGGTAAATGATCAAATGTTGCTCAACTACATCCGAAATAAGAAAAAGATTGGGATTATAACACATATGGTCAACCATACAGAACATTGATGAATTTAAACCTTTAGCAATAAGAACATTATTCAATTCTTTAAAGGGCTCAATGGCTCTTCCATCTCCTTCCGAACTGCCAGGATGCTAAAAACAAAGATGAAGATGATACAGCAGTTCCAACTGGAAAATGGAAGTAAACATATTCATCATGGCGAATTATGTTTGTGATGTTTGATATGAATTTTTTTTTTTTTTAATATACAAAAATTCAAGGTTTTGGCAAAAACAACTAAACACACAAAGAAAAGATAAGCGGATGTGACCTGTTTAAGGCCATACATACAATGCTCAACGAAATGGACATACTTTCTAAGATGGATAATTGTGCTCCAAGGAGTTACATAACAACTTCCAACTAGCTAAAATCAGTAAAAAGAAATTAAGCAGCTCACTGGATCAAATATTTCAGAAGTAATCAACATAAAAAGAAAAGAAGAAAAAATGAAAACATGCGTTATGAATGTTAACTGAAAATACCATCAACTATTATTTCACATAACTCAAAACAGCAGTAAAACATATTAATCCATAACATAAAAAACAACGCCAATCAACCTTGAACAAAACCTTCAAAGCATAGACTATTCTCATGGACTTAACCCATCACCCATGACAAATCCAAAGAGAAAAACTCCATAAACTCCAAATAATTCTATTAAGATCATAAACAGACTCCACTTCATGCAACACTAATTGAAACAAAACTGGAAATGAAAGGTTAACATCTTTACCTTAGTTCTAGGCTAGTTGCTCCTTGCAGAAATTCTATCCTTAAATTTCCAGCGAACTAAACAAACTCTGACGAGCTGCAAACAACATGGGGTGGCTTCAAAAATTAGTATAAGTTATTCATCACGAAACAAAACAGATTTCAGTCAATATACATACAAGCATGTTCAAGATCATTTTCTCAAGAGTCAAACAAAACTCACATTCAATGTCTTAAACTCACTACCTATATCATACTTATCCATATGCATGTTATATATATTTACCAACACAGAAACTTCAGTCCAAAACCAAATCTAAATCAAGTGCCACTTAAAACAGAACAACAAGAACACCTTGAGTATTATCCACCAAAGGATATTTTTAATCATTAATGCTCTAGCCTTTAGCTTCCCAAGGAAACATAAGGTTAGCAGTAATATAAGCAGGGTTGACTTCTCTGCTTATACTACTATAAAGCCCACCATAAATCAAATTCACTGCAAAGTGACAAGTTAACTGTCTAACTGCATTTTATGCCATGCAGGCATTGAAGAATGAGCTAGCTGATAAAAAGGGTAAGGTAGAAAGCATGCACCACCGCTTCTCTTTTTACATATAAATAATTCTCGTGTCTGTATATCTAATATTACTTTTTGCTTCAATATTATAAGTAAATACAACATATAAATACAACCACCAAAAACACATAATAGGCCAAGTAAAGGGGAATATTATGTTATAAAAGATAAGGTTTTCTATTGTAAGAATATTGATTTAGTTGTGGAAGCTGTATATCAAGCATTCATTTCAAACACTTGAATTTTTTTTAAGACAGATGAGAATGTTGCAAAACCTGCAAAATTGCCTTGTCATTTTAAATGTTTTTTCAATCTAGATGGCAAAGAAATAAAAGGGTAATCATCAATAACAAACTCTTTTCAATCTAAATCAGATCCACCAAATGATGCTATTCTTTCTCATTATTCACTGGGTGATTTTGAACTCGAAAAATCTAGAAAATGGACCAAATGAATTACCCAAAAAAAGCAGATCCACAAAATGCACAGAACCACTTGTCATCTTACAATTATTAGTAAAATAGATGTGTAAAATTATCCAATTGTCCTACCTGTCTTTTAAGGTAATCGCCCAAAACAATTTTAAGGGAGGGGGGAGAACTTTTCGTGCTCTGTAGACAACATTTCATGCGCTGAGGAGGAAGTAACTAGTAAGGATGATTTATTAAGTAAGATTTTTTCAAAATTAGAGTAGTTTGGATTTGAGATCACATTTAACAGAGTTCGTCACCTCTTTTGCTAAGTATCTAAATTATCTTATAGAACTTAATTAGAACACTCCTTTTATGACATTAAACTTAAAGGGGCATTATTTACTCTTCTCATTTTTCAAATTACTTGACAACAAAAAAGCTCAGAGTCATTTGAAATAATGAATTTATCTTGAGAATAATACTTTGAACTATAACTTATATGTAAGAGTAAGACTTGACATTCAGGCTCTAGATGCTAAATTAAATTCTTAAATTACAAATTTATTGCTATCTTAAATGCTTCTTCAACTGCATGTTTTTCCTTTATGTGTGAAATTCTTAGGTGCCTTCTTTATTTGAATTATAGTAGAAGTTGAATTCTAGCCCCATAAAATGTTAGGATCACAAGAACTTGAATGAGGTCTTCTTCATATTTACTAATAACGAAATAGATCATACAAATTACGTACGCAAATAAATATTATACTGCGTCATTTGTAATACAATAAAAGTTGAATCTTATACGTTTATCAATACAGAGATTATACACTATTCTTTTATTATGTGACTCATTGTAACTTTATTTGCTCTCACTCAAACTCTGTCATCCAAAATTTTTATACAGATTCAAATTTATAGTGCCATACAATAAACAATAATGATTTTTTAGGCACATTCCCAACAATCCAAGTCACCCCAGCCATAGAGAGATGAAGAAATCCATTACACTGCAAAGCATGCATTGACCATCTCCTATTCAGACCAGGGAAAATAAGCCATCTCTTTTTGCAACTAAGGTTCAGAGCATCATGATATTCCCAAATTATATTTCACCTATAAAACGCAAATATGATATCAAATTACTCCTGAAATTGTGAGTTTTGCAAAGAGATCTGAAGTATTGAAATATCTCATGCAGTAGCAAAATTACAGCCTACACTGCAAGTCTGCAACAAAAAACTGGCCAAAACTTGGAAAAAAAAAAAAAAAAAACCCACACTTTAAATCCTAGAGAAAAAGGTGAAATAATAAATACCCATTTCGGCATCTCCTCAAAATACCAGAGAAACCTTATTATCAAACAAGAAGGGAATATAAAAGATTTTCAGATGCTCAAAACGAAGAGCCTATGTGAAGAGAGAGAAAAAAAAATTGCGAATTTCAACCCCCGTAATTACCTCTGCAAAATATTGGTTCTCTCAAATACCCAAGAAGCGTTTCAACCTGCAAATGAAAAACAAATCATGTATCATTAAAATTGAAGCCGAATGGGGGGAGAGAGAAAGAAAGAAAGAGAAATACCTCGAGGTTACTCCGGGAACGGCGAGAAGGCAGTGAGAATGGACGGCGGTGATGATTAGGGATTTAGGTGTGAGTGAGGGGGAGTGAAGGGGAAAGAGGCGAGAGTGAGAAGTGATTCAAGTGAAGCTTCGAGAATCCGACATTATCGTGGTGTTTTTTTTAAAAAAATATATAAATAAAATAACTTCTATATCCTTTGTGCCCTCCCATAGGAGTAAGCCACGTCAGCTTGGAACATCAAAACAAGCTAGGACGAAAACACAGATAATACATACGATCGATCAAAAGAAAGATATCTGAAACGGTAAAACCCATCCCTCTCAAGAGAAGACCATTCCACCGCCGCCGTTCCTCCACCCCACACAACTCTACTTCCAACCGCTGACCGTGGTTGCCCCATTCAAGAGACGCAACACCCATGAAGACTCCCTAAAGGTATTTGAAATGAAAGGGAAAGGGAAGAATGCCAGAATGGTTTTTTCTTGGTGCTCGCCTGAGACTANACCCCACACAACTCTACTTCCAACCGCTGACCGTGGTTGCCCCATTCAAGAGACGCAACACCCATGAAGACTCCCTAAAGGTATTTGAAATGAAAGGGAAAGGGAAGAATGCCAGAATGGTTTTTTCTTGGTGCTCGCCTGAGACTATGATGCCCATTTAGTCTTCTGTTGTCTTTCCAATTCTGACAAAATTAATTAAGAGGAAGTTCTACTGCACTGTTTTTTTTTTTTTTTTTTTGGTGATATTCTTCAATAGGGCTTCGGCGGTGGAGTTTTATGGGGCGGACTCACAGCGTCCATCAGTCTCTTGTTCTCTCTCTCTACGTTTTGAGTGTTGGCTGAAATTAAGATCGGACTAGCTAGTCAAAGTTATTCAGTGAAATGTGTTTCACTGTTATGCCTATTGCATGCATGCATGCATGATATGATTAATTAGTATGCATCACATAAAATGAATAAATTAATTAGTAGATATAGTTATTAGAAGACGGAATTAACAACACACATTCATGCATGCACTAGAAAAACAGAAAATAACAGAAAAGATCAATCTCGTCAGCTTCATTTTATTCTTTCAAGTACGTATACAGTATACTCTGTGTAGAAAATACCACGATTTATACAAAAGAAATCTCAAATTAACGAAATGGAAAGAAAGGCTGGCAAGTGTTTTTATTGCCATTATTCTTACAACAAGTAAAGTACTAACACGTTACGGGTTTTGGATTAAGATTTTTATTTTTATTTTTTATATTTATGCTCATGCCCTTGTTTTTTATTTTGGAAAGCGAGCTTTATTTCCTTTCTATTGGCACGCCACAAGGAACCATTAATACTCGAGCATATGCGCCTAAGCAATGGTTGGATTTGGAGCGGAGGGAATGATGGGACCCTTCTTCAAAGAGAAAGGAGCTATATTATTGTGACCAGTGAAGGCCATGTGGCCAGTCGTTGAAGTTGGAATGTGGGTGGGCCGATCTGGTGCTGTGGGAGGAACATGACCCTTCTGAAGTGAGCCTAGCAAATGAGCCATATTGTGACCCGCGAATGCTCTTTGGCCGAACGTTGAAGCAGGGATGTGGGTGCTTGGATTGGGTGCAGATGGAGGCACATGACCCCTTTGCAAATGGATCCCAGCAAAGGAGCTATATTATTGTGACCTGTGAAGGCCATTTGGCCAGTCGTTGAAGCCGAGATGTGGGTGGGCGGATTTGGTGCAGTGGGAGGGACATGACCTTTTGGCAATGAGCCTAGCAAATGAGCCATATTGTTACCCGCAAAGGCTTTTTGACCTAGCGTTGAAGCAGTGATGTAGGCACCTGGATTGGGTGCCGATGGAGGGACCTGACCCTTTTGTAGTGAGCCTAGCAAATGAGCCATATTGTGGCCCGCGAATGCTCTTTGACTGAGCGTTGAAGCAAGGATGTGGGTGCCTGGATTGGGTGCAGATGGAGGCACACAGAGTTCCTTTGCAATGATCCTAGCAAAGGAGCTCTATTATTGTGACCTGTGAAGGCCATTTGGTCAGTCATTAAAGTTGGGATATGGGTTGGCCGATTTGGCGCAGTGGGAGGGACAGGACCCTTCTGCAATGAGCCTAACAAAAGGCTTTGGTTCATCAAGTTTTGTTCTTCCCCATGCAAGATCCTAGAAGCGTTGTATGTGTGCATGCTCATAAGAAAAAGCATTATTGTGAGTACAAGAAGCACATTTAGGAGCCTCATCTTCTTCTTTAAGCAAAGATGGTAATAAAAATAAATCTGATGAAGGATCTGTCAAGGATATGGGGTATTTATATGCACCAACTTGTAAGACTTGAATATTCCAATTTTCTATATGTTGGAACCATTTTACTCTTGACCTTTTATGCTAAGAGCTTGAAAGTTGAATGGGTCGCAAAGGAAGAAACTAGGTTTGATTTTTCTTTTTTCTTTTTTTTTTTTGTGGTCACTAGGTTTGATTTTTCAATCCTAAAGTTTACGTCTTTCATCACATGCATGAAAAAGAAGTCATGCAGTGCAATGAACAATGTTGTGAAGAAAGCATGCATTTTTTGGCGCACATTGAAGATCAGCCCCAATACGTACGGCAGGACCCTCTGCAAAAACTAAGGTTATGTACGTGAATTGTGAAACTGACCACAACTGATGCCACCAATGCAATTGAAAGATGTTAACATAACTTAATTACTTTTAGATAGTTGCTTGTTCATTTGCGTCATGAGACATTATGTATGGCACTTGGTCTTAGAATATTTTTTGGACTAATAGGTTTAAATTTTGAATAATTTCCTAATCTTAGTTTTCCTGTAATACTAGCTATATATAAACCTTACATCCGTTTAGTTGGATTAGCAATATTATTGATCAAATTTCACTTCAAAATCCTCACATATGTAGATTTTAGTTTAACTCAAATATTGCTAAAATGACAAGGACGTGGGTTGGAAGCATAGAGACAATTACAATTATTCGAATATTATTAAGTGATTAAATTCATTATTTTTTATTAATGTAAACTTTTAAAATAAATGATGTTTTAAAATGGTATCAGAGTAAAAGTCATAACTAGTTTAAACTTTGTTTCTATTATTCATCTCTCGATCATTTTAATTGAATATTTCATACATTGAGGAGACTGTTAAAATATTTAATTAAATTCATCATTTCTTATTAACTCAAATTTTTTGGATGACGGATGATTTAATAATAATTAAGAACTGAAGTTACGGAACGATGGCCCAAGATTTCCAGGGTTACATCTTTTTAAATTTCTAAACATTTTAAATGTAATACCATTTCCCCTAAACTGCATGTGGACATAATGTCCATAAACCCTACGTACGTTGCAAAGAACTTATGCATTTGATTCAACAATCAACTTAATTGGAAATTCCTTTGCTTTTTCCCTGCTAGCTTTTAGGTCTGAGTCTTGCCTAGGGAGGATGGTCATGCATGCAGCTGATCAAACTATCTACACCTTGCTTTCTCTTCGGGCATTTTGAATGGAAAAAGAAATTGAAAGAGAAGTTGAAAGAGAAGAAAAAGTAGGACTAACACTTGTTTAATGACTGATGCTTGCCCAGTTCCGAACACTTTCTCTCGCCATCGGCTTTCTTTTTGGAGTTACTTTGAACACAGAAAACTTGGTGAAAACATCGGGGCATTTGCAGCCACATTGCCTTGGGTACGTGAAAACACGCTTACTTTTTCTTTTTTCTTTATTATTATTTTTTTTCTTAAAAAGGGGTAAGCGGAGGAGACCAACTTTGGCAATTTTATTTAGGGGAGACCATAATAGCACCTTACTTGCTGAATGCTGTACAAGAGAGGCTTAGGCAATGAAAACCATAAATGTTCCTTCAAGTTCGACTTAAGCCATAACTTGACCTAACTCTATCAAGTCATCAATAAAAAAACAAAGTCGTTTACATACCCACGTTTTAATTAATGTGTACCTAATTACTTTGCGAAATTTTTTTTTTGGACCATTGAACCGCAACTCAAAAAGGTGAAAACACGCTTACTTAGGCCTTGAGTGTTGACTCTGCCCATATTAATTTGGCCCAATCCCCAGCTTTGGCGTATGCTAATTAAACCTTTTACACAACATGACTACTTTGAAAAATAATTCAAAACTATTGAAATGAAATCTCATACGTACCACATGACCCATTTGAAGTTGGGAATGGAACCCCACATGACCTGTTTTAGTGATTTTCCTTTCAGACATCTTTATATAGAACAATGTTTTTGATTTAGTGACATGCTATTCTAACAAATTGAACCCCAATCGTGTATGTTGAAGCAATTTTATTGGACGTACTACTTGCAAAATATAAAAATTGTTCAATAGAAATTTATTGGTTCCCAGATGATCAAGGGGACTCTGATGCTTAAATCAATACATTATTTTACAAAATATCTTAATAAAAAAAGTTTAGAGAGAGTGTATTTGAGCGTCCTTTTTGGAGAGAATTATCTTTTTTAACATAAAAGACTTCTAAATATGGCATCTAGATGCTTGTGACTTGATAGACTGAAGTTATTTGATCAATGGTACAATTATTTTTCATGTAGTGAACTTGTGTAGTTATTTTTCACGTAGTAGGTTGTTTAAGTGAGGCCACACCACGAAAAAATAAATAAATAATAATAATAATAAAAAAAAAGAAAAAAAATTTCTCAGTGGTCAATTAAAGTCGCCAAATAAAAATAAAATAAAATACGAAGAATTAATTCTCGACTTTTATTTATCAGCCTATAATATACGCCCCCTTACGTACGTAATGTCGTAACTTATTTTTTTCAGCTTAAACTCGAACGCCAAGAAACTTCTTAACCTTCTCAGCGTTCTTGTGGTGACATTCATTATAAGCCAAAAATGTATTTCAGATAATCCAAAAAAAATTTTTTATTTTTTTTAAAAAAATGTATTTCAGCGTTTAGTATGCACGCACGACAAAACAAACACCGATAAAATCCTTAAAAAATTTGTAGGTGTTTTACTATACGATGATAATTTTATCGGCTTTTGTCCATATGTCAATATATTTACCAGCATATATGATATATCTATACACCAACGATTGTTACCGCAAATAGACAAAGCTAATAAAATAATTTTACGAGCGTAAATAATTAAAAATGCTGAGAAACAGTTGCACTTTCAAATTTTCGCCATTTTTCAAAAACGCTGTTAATGGTTTTAATAATTCAAACAAAAAAAACATGGTTATACTGAAATTCCAGTAGAACCAATTTTTTAATAAACCAAAATCAACAAACATATGATTCTGTTTCTAGATTTGTTTTTAATTGAGATAATGCAAAAGAGAAATATTATTTTTTCATCTCCATCCATATTTTTTAAAAAAAACCCACCTTTGAATATGCATGTGAGTCCTACATATTTAATAGTAAATTTAAAAAAGAGATGAAGAATAACAAGTCTCAATGCAAAAAGACTTGGATGATAATCGAAAAAGACTTGTAAGATAATAACAACGCGATATTCGTTAGCTTAAGATTCAATAACTCAACCAATATTAAATAATAGCAAACCCCATAAACAAGCTTCATCCTGTAGCTCCATCATAAATAATTGATAATCAAAGAGAAACAGAGAGAAAGAATCAAATTTATTTAAGTATAACAACAAATACAATCAGGAATGATCGTTATTTGCTCCAACAGTTTGCCACTACTTCAGCATCCAGGCTCGGAATCGCCTCCCACCAACATGACTGTAAGAATAATATCAAATATTGCTCATTAAGGGTTCTAAATTCATAGTTAGCAATTCCATATTTACAAGTGCAGCAAGACAGTGAGAAAGGGAGAAATAAGTTAACATGGCAATTAGGCCAATCAATAAACATCAAATCATCTTCTTCAGAGAACAACATAGTAAATCAATAGAAAATTAAAAAAAAAAATGTATATCACTTTATTCACTGAAACAATGTATCCTGAGGCTTGCTCCGCTTGAAACACAACCATTCGAGGTTAACAAGTTACTCTTTCTATGGACACTTTTCTTTGACATTGCGATATTATCAATGGCCCATTAAATATTGCAAATCATTAGCCACGGCTTTCACGCTAGCAAACAAGCAATGAATTGAGCTGCGCGAAAGCCATTGCACGTTAGTGCATCCGTATATTGTAAATCACCAATAGACTGTTTATTTGATTAATCACCATCTACCAAGTACTTTTCTTCCTCATTGTAGAAACATTTCTAGCATGATACGAGGAAAAATTCAATTCAATTGGCATCCCTGGATGCTAACCAAAAGTTCCAAATCGAAATTGAAGAGATAATAGGAAATCTACAGGTGATGAAGCATCCTAGAGATGAGGATGATACAACTGTTCGGAAGAAGATGGAAGAAATGAATGATTTTTTTTTTTTTTATAAGAAAGGGTAATTTAGATGGAAGAAACGAATGATGTATTGCAACAAAGAGTTGATGATCTAAATAACATGGAAGAACTAAATAATGTTCTTATTGCTAAAAAGCAACCGAGCAACGATGAGCTACAAGAATCTATAGTTTTAGAAAGAATGTTGATGAATTTAACCTTTAGTGGTAAATGATCAAATGTTGCTCAACTACATCCGAAATAAGAAAAAAATTGGGATTATAACACAGATAGTCAACCATACAGAACATTGATGAATTGAAACCTTTAGCAATAAGAACATTATTCATTTCTTTAAAGGGCACAATCGCTCTTCCATCTCCTTCTGAACTGCCAGGATGCTAAAAACAAGTGTACTTTCCCTTTTATCTCTTCAATTTCCATTTCCAACTTCTGTTTAGCATCTTGGAGATGAAGATGATACAGCAGTTCCAACTGGAAAATGGAAGTTGACATATTCATCATGGCCAATTAACTTAGCGATGTTTGATATGATTTTTTTTTTTTTTTTAATATACAAAAATTCAAGGTTTCGGCAAAAACAACTAAAACACGCAAAGAAAAGATAAGCTCATGTGACCTGTTTGAGGCCATACATACAATGCTCAACGAAATGGACATACTTTCTAAGATGGATAATTGTGCTCTAAGGAGTTACATATCAACTTCCAACTAGCTAAAATCAGTAAAAAGAAATTAAGCAGCTCACCGGATCAAATATTTCAGAAGTAATCAACATAAAAAGAAAAGAAGAGAAAATGAATACATGCGTTATGAATGTTAACTGAAAATACCATCAACTATTATTTCACATAACTCAAAACAGCAGTAAAACATATTAATCCATAACATAAAAAACAACCCCAATCAACCTTGAACAAAACCTTCAAAGCATAGACTATTCTCATGGACTTAACCCATCACCCATGACAAATCCAAAGAGAAAAACTCCATAAACTCCAAATAATTCATTTAAGATGATAAACAGACTCCACTTCATGCAACACTAAATGAAACAAAACTGGAAATGAAAGGTTAAAATCTTTACCTTAGTTCTAGGCTAGTTGCTCCTTGCAGAAATTTCTATCCTTAAATTTCCAGCGAACTAAACAAACTCTGACAAGCTGCAAACAACATGGGATGGCTTCAAAAATAAGTATAAGTTATTCATCACGAAACAAAACAAATTTCAGTCAATATACATACAAGCATGTTCAAGATCATTTTCTCAAGAGTCAAACAAAACTCACATTCAATGTCTTAAACTCACTACCTATTTCATACTTATCCATATGCATGTTATAGATATTTACCAACACAGAAACTTCAGTCCAAAACCAAATCTAAATCAAGTGCCACTTAAAACAGAACAACAAGAACACCTTGAGTATTATCCACCAAAGGATATTTTTAATCATTAATGCTCTAGCCTCTAGCTTCCCAAGGAAACATAAGGTTAACAGTAATATAAGCAGGGTTGACTTCCCTGCTTATACTGCTATAAAGCCCACCATAAATCAAATTCACTGCAAAGTGACAAGTTAACTGTCTAACTGCATTTTATGAAATGCAGGCATTGAAGAATGAGCTAGCTGATAGAAAGGGTAAGGTAGAAAGCATGCACCACTGCTTCTCGTTTTACATATAAATAATTCTCATGTATGTATATGTAATATTACTTTTTGCTTCAATATTATAAGTAAATAGAACACATAAATACAACCACCAAAAAACACATAATAGGCCAAGTGAAGGGGAATATTATATTATGAAAAGATAAGAGGTTTTCTATTGTACGAATATTGATTTAGTTGTGGAAGCTGTATATCGAGCATTCATTTCAAACACTTAAAATTTATTTAAGACAGATGAAAATGTAGTAAAACCTGCAAAATTGCCATGTCATTTTAAATGTTTTTTCAATCTAGATGACAAAGAAATAAAAGGGTAATCATCTTTAACAAACTCTTTTCAATCTAAATCAGATCCACCAAATGATGCTATTCTTTCTCATTATTCACTGGGTAATTTTGACCATGAAAAGTCTACAAAATGGAGTAAATGAATTACCCAAAAAAAAGTTAGATCCACAAAATGAACAGAACCATGTCATCTTACAATTATTAGTAAAATAGATGTGTAAAATTATCCAATTGTCCTACCTCTCTTTTGAGGTAATCGTCTAATACAATTTCAAGGGAAGGGGGGGAGAACTTTTCGTGCTCTGTAGACAAAGTTTCATGTGCTAAGGAGGAAGTAACTAGTAAGGATGATTTATTAAGTAAGATTATTTCAAAATTAGAGTAGTTTGGATTTGAGATGACATTTAATGGAGTTTGTCTCATCTTTTGCTAAGTATCTAAATTATCTTAGAACTTAATTAGAACACTCCTTTTAAGAAGGGTATGGCATTAAACTTAAAGGGGGCATTATTTACTCTTCTCATTTTTCAAATTACTTGACAACAAAAAAGCTCCAAGTTATTTAAAACAATGAATTTATTTTGAGAATAATACATTGAACTATAACTTATATGTAAGAAAAATACTTGACATTCAGGCTCTGGATGCTAAATTAAATTCTTAAATTACAAATTTATTGCTATCGTAAATGCTTGTTCAGCTACATGTTTTTCCTTTTTGTGTGGAATTCTTAGGTTCCTTCTTTATTTGAATTATAGAAGTTGAATTATAGCCGCATAACATGTTAGGATCACAAGAACTTGAATGAGGCCTTCTTCATATTTATTAACAACGAAATAGATCATACAAATTATAACGCAAATAAATAAACAAAAACATTAGTAATCAAAACAAGTTCGATTTGATGAAATATTATATTACGTCATTTGTAATATAATAAAAGTTGGATCTTATACGTTTATCAATACAGAGATTATACACGGTTCTTTTATTATGTGACTCATTGTAACTTTATTTGCTCTCACTAACACTCTGTCATTGAAAGTTTTAAACAAATTCAAATTTATAGTGCCATATAATAAACAATAATGATTTTGTAGGCACATTCCCAACAATCCAAGTCACCTCTACCATAGAGAGATGAAGAAAGCCATTACACTGCAAAGCATGTATTGACCATCTCCTATTCAGACCAAAGGCGGGGAAAATAAGCCATCTCTTTTTGCAACTAAGGTTCACTGCATCATGATATTCCCAAATTATATTTCACCTATAAAACGCAAATATGATATCAAATTACTCCTGAAATTGTGAGTTTTGCAAAGAGATCTGAAGTATTGAAATATCTCATGCAGTAGCAAAATTACAGCCTACACTGCAAGTCTGCAACAAAAAACTGGCCAAAACTTGGAAAAAAAAAACCCACACTTTAAATCCTAGAGAAAAAGGTGAAATAACAAATACCCATTTCGGCATCTCCTCAAAATACCAGAGAAACCTTATTATCAAAACAAGAAGGGAATATAAAAGATATTCAGATGCTCAAAACGAAGACTTATGTGAAGAGAGAGAGAAAAAAATTGCGAATTTCAACCCCCGTAATTACCTCTGCAAAATATTGGTTCTCTCAAATACCCAAGAAGCGTTTCAACCTGCAAATGAAAAACAAATCATGTATCATTAAAATTGAAGCCGAATGGGGGGAGAGAGAAAGAAAGAAAGAGAAATACCTCGAGGTTACTCCGGGAACGGCGAGAAGGCAGTGACAATGGACAGCGGTGACGGTGGACAGCTGTGGACGGCGGTGATGATTAGGGATTTAGGTGTGAGTGAGGGATAGTGAAGGGGAAAGAGGCGAGAGTGAGAAGTGATTCGAGTTCGGGTGAAGCTTCGGGAATCCGACATTATCGTGGTGTTTTTTTTAAAAAAAATATATAAATAAAATAACTTCTATATCCTTTGTGCCCTCCCATTGGAGTAAGCCACGTCAGCTTGGAACATCAAAAGTTCAAAATAAGCTAGGACGAAAACACAGATAATACATACGATCGATCAAAAGAAAGATATCTGAAACGGTAAAACCCATCCCTCTCAAGAGAAGACCATTCCACCGCCGCCGTTCCTCCGCCCCACACAACTCTACTTCCAACCGCTGACCGCGTAAGCCCCATTCAAGAGACGCAACACCCACGAAGACTCCCTAAAGGTATTTGAAATGAAAGGGAAAGGGAAGAATGCCAGAATGGTTTTTTCTTGGTGCTCGCCTGAGACTATGATGCCCATTTAGTCTTTTGTTGTCTTTCCAATTTCTGACAAAATTAATTAAGAGGAAGTTCTACAGCACTGTTTTTTTTTTTCTTTTTGTGATATTCTTCAATAGGGCTTCGGCGGTGGAGTTTTGTGGGGCGGACTCACAGCGTCCATCAATCTCTTGTTCTCTCTCTACGTTTGAGTGTTGGCTGAAATTAAGATCGGACTATCTAGTCAAAGTTATTCAGTGAACTGTGTTTCACTGTTATGCCTATTGCATGCATGCATGCATGATATGATTAATTAGTATGCATCACATAAAATGAATAAATTAGGAGATATTGTTATTTTAGAATACGGAAACAACACACATTCATGGATGCACTAGAAAAACAAAAAATAACATACAAGATTAATCTCGTCAGCTTCATTTTATTCTTTCAAGTACGTATACAGTATACTGTGTAGCAAATGCCACGATTTATACAAAAGAATTCTCAAATTAATGAAATGGAAAGAAACGCTGGCAAGTGTTTTTATTGCCATTATTCTTACAACAAGTAAAATAGTAAAATAGGGGTTTTGGATGAAGATTTTCATTTTATTTTTTATATTTATGCTCGTGCCCTTGTTTTTTATTTTGGAAAACGAGCTTTATTTCCTGTCTATTGGCACGCCACAAGGAACCATTAATACTTGAGCATATGCGCCTAAGGGATGGTTGGATTTGGCGCAGAGGGAATAATGGGACCCTTCTTCAAAGAGAATAGCAGAGGAGCTATATTATTGTGACCCGTGAAGGCCTTTTGGCCAGTCGTTGAAGCCGGGATGTGGGTGAGCCGATTTGGCACAGAATGAGAGACAGGACCCTCCTGCAGTGAGCCTAGCAAATGAGTTATATTGTGACTAGTGAAGGCCCTTTGACCGAGCGTTGAAGCGGGGATGTGGGTGCTCGGATTGGGTGCAGATGGAGGGACAGGACCCTTCTGCAGTGAGCCTAACAAATGAGCCATATTGTGACCTGCAAAGGCTTTTTGACCTAGCGTTGAGCGAGGGATATGGGTACCTGGATTGGGTGCAGATGGAGGGACAGGACCTTTTGTAGTGAGCCAGCAAATGAGCCGTATTGTGACCCACAAATGCTCTTTGACCGAGCGTTGAAAGAGGAATGTGGGTACCTGGATTGGGTGTAGATGGAGGCACAGGACCCTTTTGCAATGATCCCAGCAAATGAGCTATATTATTGTGACCTGTGAAAGCCTTTGGCCAGTCATTGAAGCCTGGATGTGGGTGGGCCGATTTGGTGTAGTGGGAGGGACAGGACGCTTCTGCAGTGAGCCTAGCAAATGAGCCATATTGTGACCCGCAAAGGCTTTTTGACCTATCGTTGAAGCAGGGATGTAGGTACCTGGATTAGGTGCAGATGGAAGGACAGGACCCTTTTGTAGTGAGCCTAACAAATGAGCCGTATTGTGACCCGCGAATGCTCTTTGACCGAGCGTTGAAGCAGGAATGTGGGTGCCTGGATTTGGTGCAGATGGAGGCACAGGACCCTTTTGCAATGATCCCAGCAAAGGTATATTATTGTGACCTGTGAAGGCCATTTGGCCAGTCGTTGAAGTCGGGATGCGGTGGGGCGAATATGGCGCAGTGGGAGGGACAGGACCCTTCTGGAGTGAGCCTAACAAATGAGCCATATTGTGACCTACAAAGGCTTTTTGACCTAGCGTTGATGCAGACATATGGGTACCTGGATTAGTGCAGATGGAGGGACATGACCCTTTTGTAATGAGCCTAGCAAATGAGCTGTATTGTGACCACAAATGCTCTTTGACCGAGCGTTGAAACAGGAATGTGGGTACCTGGATTGGGTGCAGATGGAGGCACAGGACCTTTTGCAATGATCCAGCAAATGAGCGCTATATTATTGTGACTTGTGAAGGCCTTTTGGCCATCAATTGAAGCGTGGAGATGTGGGTGGGCCGATTTGGTGCAGTGGGAGGGACAGGACGCTTCTGCAGTGAGCCTAGCAAATGAGCCATATTGTGACCCGCAAAGGCTTTTTGACCTATCGTTGAAGCAGGGATGTGGGTACCTGGATTGGTTGTAGATGGAGGCACAGGACTCCTTTGCAATGATCCCAGCAAAGGAGCAATATTATTGTGACCTGTGAAGGCCCTTTGGCCAATCGTTGAAGCCGAAATGTGGGTGGGCCAATTTGGCGCAGAGGGAGGCACAGGACGCTTCTGCAGTGAGCCTAACAAAAGGTTTTGGTTCATCAAGTTTTGTTCTTCTCCATGCAACATCCTGGAAGCATTGTATGCGTGCATGCTCATAAGAAAAAGCATTGTTGTGAGTACAAGAAGCAAATTTAGGAGCCTCATCTTCTTCTTTAAGCAAAGACAGTAATAAAAATTAATTCTGATGAATTAAGGATCTATCAAGGATATGGGGTATTTATATGCACCAACTTGTAAGACTTGAATATTCCAATTTTCTATATGTTGGAACCGTTTTACTCTTGACCTTTTATGCTAAGAACTTGAAAGTTGAATGGGTCGCAAAGGAAGAAACTAGGTTTGATTTTTCTTTTTCTTTTTCTTTTTTTTGGTTACTAGGTTTGATTTTTCAATCCTAAAGTTTACGTCTTTCATCACATGCATGAAAAAGAAGTCATGCAGTGCAATGAACAATGTTGTGAAGAAAGCATGCATTTTTTGGCGCACATTGAAGATCAGCCCCAATACGTACGGCAGGACCCTCCGCAGAAACCAAGGTTACGTACGTGAATTGTGAATTGTGAATTGTGAAACTGACCACAATTGATGCCACCAATGCAATTGAAAGATATTAACATAACTTAATTACTTTTAGATAGGAACAATTGACTTGTTCCTTTGCGTCATGAGACATTTTGGTACTTCGTCTTAGAATATTTTTTGGATTAATAGGTTTAAATTTTGAATAATTTCCTAATCTTAGTTTTCCTGTAATACTATATATGAACCTTACATCCGTTTAGTTGGATTGGCAATATTAATTATTGATCAAATTTCACTTCAAAATCCTCACATATAGATTTTAGTTTAACCCAAATATTGCTAAAATGACATGGACGTGGGTTGGAAGCATAGGGACAATTATAACTATTCAAATATTATTAAGTGATTAAATTCATCATTTTTTATTAATTTAAACTTTTAAGATAAATGTTATTTTAAGATGGTACGTATCAGAGCAAATGTCCTAATTAGTTTAAATTTTATTTCTATAATTTACCTCTTATTTCAATTGAATATTTCATACATTGAGAAAACTGTTAAAATATTTGATTAAATTCATCATTTCTTATTAACCTAAAATTTTTGGATAACCGATGATTTAATAATAATAATTAAGAATTGGATAACCGATGATGGCCCAAGATTTCCATAGTTACATCTTTTTAAATTTCTAAACATTTAAATGTAATACCATTTCCCCTAAACTGTGGACATAATGTCCATAAACCCTACGTACGTTGCAAAGAACTTCTGCATTTGATTCAACAATCAACTTGGAAATTCCTTTGCTTATTCCCTGCTAGCTTTTAGGTCATGCATGCAGCTTCAAACAATCTACAGTTTGCTTTCTCTTCGGGCAATATTTTGAATGGAAAAGAAATTGAAAGAGAAGAAAAAGTGGGACTAATTAACCCGCATGTTTAATTGCCTGAAGCTGTGAAGCAGAGCCCAATTCCGGACACTTTCTTTAACCATTGGCTTTCTTTTTGGGCAACTTTGAACAGGTCGAGAAAACTTGGTGAAAGCATCGGGGCATTGCCTTTGGTACGTACGGTTGAAACACGCTTTACTTAGGCCTTTTACACGACATAACTACTTTGAAAAATAATTCTAGACTATCGAAATGAAGTCCTCACGCGTAGGCAGTGCCGGCTCTTCCATGAGGTGACTTAAGGGTATTTTTAAAATTACGATTTTATAGATTATAAGTACAATTTTAAACCAAATCACAACAATTAAATTATTTAGAAATTGTGTTTTTAAAAAATCGTGATTTAAAAATATAGAAAATTTGTGTTTTTAAATCATAGGTAAAGAGATACTTTTTTGAAAACGCTAAATTTTAAAGACTAAACTGTGATTTTAAAGGCCAAACAACGATAACAAAGATTTTACTAAATGTTTAAATACGTTTTCAAAAATCACGTTTTCAAATCGCACTTTTAAAAATTGTTATTTTTAAAATCACAATTTCAAATGAAGCTTTAAACGATCGCCTAAGCCCCAAATGGAAAAAGGCCCCAACAGAAATATATGCTGAAGTAAAAAAATTAAAAAAGTTTTGTAAAAAAAAATCAAAAAGGCCCAATTACAATACACAGGAAATTCTGCCAAAAAAGAAGACTGCATCATCTCTCTTTTGGGAGACTCACAAACCCCATGGAAAAACCAACAGTCAAGAAACACGATTTTGCAAAAAATAATGAATAATAAATAAATGCAGTAAAAAAACAACCATTAGCTGCCCAACAAGCAACAACACAACGTTTTTGTCAAAAAAGAAAAGAAATGTAGAAAACATTGCATTCTCTCTCCCTTTATTTTCTATCTCTTTTTTTTTTTAACAACAACAGCTTAAATTAATAAATTAATATCAAGAACATGAAAGATATTTTGCTTTTCAGTTATTGGGCATTGAATATGAAAAACTTTAAAAATAGAAGAATTTACTAATAGCAATAAAATGACGTTGAATTTCTCAAAAAAAATTAACATAACAATTAAAAATTATTTAATATATATATATATATATATATATATATATATATATAAAAAGGCCTCATCCTAAAATTATCACCTTAGGCCTCAAAATATATATGCTCTCACTGCACGTGGGACGTGACCAAGCCATTTGAAGTTGGGAAGGAAGAATACCACCAAACTTGTTGTACATGTGTGAATTTAAAACATAATTGTTACACGCATAGTACGTATCACTGCTCTCTCTTTTTTAGAGAGAGAAGCTCTCCCGTCCAGTGGCGGAGGAAAAGGGGGGTTGCGTAGGGGCGCACGCCCCCCTTCTCCTGGATTTAAATTTTTTTTTTTTTCCTTAAGATATGCCTCCCCCTTCCCCTGGTTTCAAAAAAAAAAAAAAAAAAAAAAAAAAGAAAAAATTTACTAAGAGTCTTGACGCCCCTCCCTTCCCCTTGATTTTTTTTTTTTTTTTTAAAAAAAAAAAGACTAAAGACTTACTCAATTCTTCCGGCCTTCCTTTTTCTTTTTTTTCTTTTCTTTCCCTTCTCGGCTTCTTCTTTCTCTGCTTCTTGATTTTTCTGAGCTGGAGAAAATTTGCTTGAGATTTCAGTTTATGCATTTTAAACTTGATGTGCTTAATCATCAGAAATTAAAAAACTTGTCTTCCATTGCTGAACTATATCAAGGATTAATAGAGACAAAAAAATCAGAGACATACTATTTTATTTATAGATTGGTTCGTCTTGTTCTTACTCTTTCAGTGTCTACGGCAACTACTGAGCGAGCATTTTCAGCTATGAAAATTATTAAAATAAGACTTCGTAACAAAATAGAAAATGAGTTTTTTGCAAATAATTTAGTTATCTACATTGAGAATGAAATTTCTGAGAGCTTCAGTTCAGACTTGATACTTGATATTTGATTTTGTCTCTAAGATCGCGTAGGATGCAATTTTAGACACTTTGTATTTTGTATTTTTAGTGAATTTATTATTTTTTGTATTAGTGCTTACATGTGAACTGATATATCAATTTGACATATATTTATGAAGTTTGATAGCTATTTTTTCTTTATACATATATTATGTTATAATTTATATTTTGAATTGTAATTACTATACTTTTATATATTATAATAAAAAAATAGTATATAAAAGGAACAAAAAAAAATTATCATTATATTATATTATTTTAGTTTCGCTTCCACCCCTCTTGGACACTTTCCTGGCTCCGCCACTGCTCCCATCTCTCTAGGTAGAGCTTTCTTCCCTCCTTTGTGAGGCTGTATGGGGAGGAGGGATGGTTCTCCCTTCCTCCCTTCTCCCTCTTCCCTTTTATTTTTTTCCTCATAGTGTCCCCCTTCCCCCTGGCATTGTCTCTTTTCCTCCCTCAAATACAGCATCCTTCGTATCCCTACCTCCATTGTTGCCTGCACCTTCTCTGTGTGCCGCTCGTCTTCCCAATCCGCTCAGCATTGCACCGCTCGTCTCCTCTTTGGTTTTGGTCGGTTTTGTAGATCGATTTTCTTCAAAGCTGAATTTACGTTCCTCCGTCAACCCAAGCTTCCTATGCGCTTGTCCACTGCCCTCGTTGGCCTCTCAACTTTTTGCCGGTGCTATTGTTTGTTGGGTCTTTTGTGGTTTTTCTACTTTTTCCATTGTAAATCTATAGTTTTATTGTACTTCTTCAAAATTAGATTTATGTTCCTCTGTCGGCCTAGGCCTCCTATGCACTTGTCCATTGCCCTCGTCGGCCTCCCAACTTTCCACCAATGCTGCTCTTTGTTGTCTTTTGTGGGTTTTCTATTTTTTCTATTGTAAATATGTTGTTTTATTGTCTTTATATTTTTATTATTTGCTTTATTTTTATGTTGTTTTTCTTGGGTTGGTGGGTTTTAGTCTCATTGTGCTCTTGTGTTTTGTTCTTGTAGTGGAGACTCGTGATTCGGAGATAGTACTTCCTCTTCATTAGTTCTTGTTTTGGATTTTGACAGTGTTTTTTTTGTTTCAGCTACCTTTTGGTGGTTCAATCTTCTAACGGAGATTTGAAAGAAGTTTGTATCCCTTTATATGACTGTTTTGCTTCCCCTTTGAGAGGATCATGTCATTTGTTTGGCCTATTTTTTATTATTTGTTTATATTTTTATACTGTTATTTTTGTTTTAAATTTGTTATTCAGGAGTCTATCCCATTTTTCAGAATTTTGAATCCGTCTAACCATTTTCCCAATTTGCTTTTTTTTTTAAAAAAAAAAAAAAAAAAAAAAAAAAAGCTGTTAACACACACAAACCCTAGGAAAAAAGAAAAGAAATGAAATGAAATGTATTTACAAAACTAGCAAATATAGGTAACTTTCGACTAGTGAAATTTTTTTTCTTCATTGAACTATAAATTACACATGATTGTGAAAATAGTAAACAAACCCTTATTGTTAATTTGATACAATCTATAACAACTTTGGATTGTAGGTAGCAAACACTACAAATATATGACAAAAACACATAATAGAGTCATTGGTGTTTGGGGATAACAATTTGTGTTGTTGTTAATGTTTATTTGCTATCAGTAGCAACGCCAATAGGAAACACGCAAGGGTGGAGTCAGAACTTTTGGTGTGGGGGGTGCTAAATTAAAAAAAATAAAAAAAAATGGTGAGAGAAAATTAATTTTAAAGGTTTATTTTAAAAAATAAAATAAATAAAATAAAAGTATTTTTAAGCAGTTTTTTTAATTTTTAAGCAATTTTTATTTTTGTGGGAGCCACCTTGTGACTTGAGGGGGCCACAAAAAAAAATTGAGGGCAAAAAATTAATTTTTAAAGGTTTATTTAAAAAAAAAAAATTGTATTTTTAAGCAATTTTTTTAAAAAAAAAAAAAATTAAGCTTTTTTTTTTTTAAGCTATCTTGTGGCTTGGCTTGGAAACATGACATTCGGGTATGCGTGTGGAGGAGGCACAACACGATCAGCAAGGCCCCTTTCACTGGTACAAGGGGCGCTGCCATGGGCGGGGATGTAGGTGCACCCATAGCGTGCAGAGGGGAGGGACACCACCCTTATGAAGTGACTCGATCTAAGAGAAGATCTTCGTTCATCCATTTTTATTCCTTTTCATCTAGGACTTTTTGCAACCCTCTTCTATGTGCATTGAGAAGCCTCATGTTGACGTACGTGAATCAAAGATTAAAGATTGGATGAAATTAATGGAAGAATATGTGGACTTCTGGGTATTTATAAGTTACCTACTTGTCTTGCTTCGGACATTTCAAGTTTAAAGAAAAATGTTTGAGATACTACAGTTTTTTTATAAATTCACGTGACAATTGTCATTAGTGCTACGTGGGTGAAAAATTAAATAAATTTAATTATTTAGTAATTAATGTAGTAAATACCAAATAAACTGTTACAACAAATTCATTTCTAAGAAGTTGCATGTTGGATGTGTTATGACTCTTGACTATAGTATGTCAAGGATACTAATTGAATGGGTCATAAGACAAGAAACTTGGTTTTGGATTTATACTCAAAAAGTTTTTTGTGTCACATGAATCATGAATGGCATGAATTTCTAATTGACCCGGCATGCATTTTGGGAAATGGGCACACAACATTTTTTTTCACTTGAGCTGATCTATGGTTGAGTCTTTTCACCGTAATCGAGGGATCGGATTTATTGGAACGATCATGTGATCCCTTTTTTACTTGTTCTCATACGACCCGTTCAGAGCAATCAGTTGATCAAAGGGTTCAACCTCCTTTCTTTTGATTGAAGTCAATAGTGACTTTGTAGCGTACTTGGTTGATTTACATTCTCTTCTAAAGCTAGTTGTAAAGTTGATATTATAATTAGGACCGGTAATTTTTTACAAAGGCCATCGAATTTGATACAAATTTAATACATAATTAACAAAATAGAGTTAAAAGATCTGACTCATTTAATTAAATAAGTCGAATTAAAATTAACTTATATAATCTTATACATATGCTTAATATAATCCAATCTAATCTCGATGTGATATTTAAAACTAACAATTTTTTATACGAATTTAACACAAAATTAATAAGTTAAAACTAAAAAATTTATCTATTTAATTAGATAGATTAAATTATAATTTACTTATTGCATAAATAGTTAAATACAACCCGAATTTCATAGCCTACACAGATTAACAACCCCCCAACCCAATTACAATGCCGTGTGGTTAGACTAACCCTTTCGCTGACTAAAACCTATTACCTGTTCCTGATTGCAGGCGCGTGGATGCGTTTACTGGGGCCTATGGGTGCCGATGGCATTGGTCCCCCACTACGTGTTTTGCTAAAAGCTTTAACAACAAACGTTTTCAAAGGGAAATTAGTCGGGTAAAGACAGTTGGAATCGTACATGCTCAAAATCTGCAATGACTCACTCTCTCATTTAGAAAGAACAATGAAGATTTAATCCAGAGCAACTTCAGTGGAGAGACACTCAGAAACATATTATAAGAAGCATCACTGGCTAAAAATTGAATGTACAGAGTCGAGACTCGAGATCTCTAGAATTTACATGAACATAGACCTATTTATTAACATTCTGTATGTAACGACTGAGACAACATGTACCACTTACAATCGATTCAAACTAACAAGTATCAACCTATGCCCGTGTCAAGATATACATAAAGGCCTATACAAATATATGGATATGGCAAAAGACCAGATCAATAAACATCAACAACTCTACTCATAAATCTTTCTTTTGTCTTCTTTTCTTTTTTCTTTTCTGGTGTCTGGGGTAGAAATGAATCCATAGTTTGGTAAACCATACTGCACCACACAAATAAGAAGTATTTGAAGCTCACAAGCGAACGCTGCACATCACTGCTGCATTAAAATCTAAAGGGCGAGGGAAAGGTGACTTTGTAGTCAGAAATCTCCATGTCTTCTTCTTAGGATGGTAAATCTGGATGTACAGTTTTCCAGACCTCTTATGGTGTCGCTTCCTTTGGGCTTCTGTTGAATCGACTGCATTCAAAAGGGTCATTACATGCAACTCCCCATCCAAAACAACAAAACCAAGTGATGAGTTATGAGGAGCTTTTTTTGGTACATGTGACTCCTTCCACCATCGGTTTGAAGCCATGTCATATCTGTGAGGAAGTAGAGAACAAGTTATTGAGTGTTCCCAAGTACATCAAAGAAGACTTCCAATAAGTATCATGCGGAACCAACAAAAAAGTGAAAACTCTAATGCAGGGTTTCACAATTATGATCAATACAACCGCACAGAAAGAACGAAGGCTACTATTACCCCAGTCAAGCCATCACAGCTTTGCTTTAGCCAGATGGTTGCTAGCTAGTGAGTTCATCCAATCAGGCCAAAGCAAAGGAAAAGAAAGGGAGTACATCCAAAGGCACAAGATGAATTCAGGGGCACATGACTTAAGAAATTGGCATATTAATTACCGCGCATTAAAAAGCAACATTAACACTCCATACAAATTAGTCACCTTCACTTATCTTAATCAGTAACTAATGAAGTAAGTGCCAAAATTAATTACAAAACCTGAGAAAGTAAATGGTTCACTCATCAGCATATCTGACTTAATACAGAGTACAACCAAAATTATAGTATGTGATGCAGCAAATATAATGCTAATACCAAATGCCGAAAGAATATCAACAACTATCTGAGTTCCCAACATTTGAGATGATTGAGGATTTTATTGCCATTTTTCCCATAAATTCAACAGACTTGAAAATTCTGACACCTATTCTCCCTCAGCCTCTCAAACACTGAACAGAAACCAAGTAAAAGTGCATTAACGTGTAAATTAAGCAAAGGCAAAGGGTGGACAACATAATTCAAGCCAAGTTAAAGTGCATTACTATGTGTTCTCAATGGAATTGATGCATAGATTTCTATCTTCTCATTGTTCTCAAAATATTGTGTTATACACTCAAATAATCAGTTTAGTGTAGTTGATAGGGAATCACATAGCACTCACAAAAAGCAAGATTGCAACTCTAAGAACAGTCCATCAGCTCTCGCCCACCTCAATCCTGAACTCCTCTGCAGAGAAGTAGCTATATTCAACCAGACAAGAAGCCTAGCAGCAAGTTTTCAATCAAACACATATGCAGGGTCACATTTCTTATCGGCCTCTCTATCCATCTTCGTTCTTACTCATTTCCACCTAATTTACAACCACTTCTCACTTCTTCAAACATAAATCATTACTATCACACCAAAAAAAATATCCTTATTTTTCACTCACCCAAAACCTCTAAATCTTACAAACACACATATCTATCACACAAAACATACCAATCCAATCAAACCAAGCAACCCAACTTCAGAAATCACAAAACAAAACAACTCTTCACATAATACAAAAGAAACTAATCCAACCCAATGAGCAAATAATTGAAACTACCTCAGAATATGGTACCCCTCGAGCATAAACACGTCGGGCGGACCCCGCCTCTCATCGTCCTCCACCACCACAATCTTCCCAACCCTCACCCTCTCCCTATCCCCCCACATCTCCCCCACCTCCCTCCACTTCTCTCCATCGCCACCACTCCTCAATTCCATCACCACCGCGTCTCTACAATACTCATCCACCGGCAAAACCATATCAATCGTCCTCTCCTCCCCATACCCACCCATCACCCAGAACTCCATTCTCTCCTCCACCACGAACCCCACGCACCCGGCTCGCAACCCGGGCAACCGGTCCAGCTCCACCCACTGATCCCTCTCCACGTCGTACCTCTCCACCGAGCTTATCCTACTCCCGGCCGCACCGAATACGCAGTGCCGGGACCCACCTCCGGCTACCATAATCGCCTCCGATCCTGGGACCGCCGCGCACGCGAAGCTGCCACGCGCGTGGACCATCGGCGAGAGAAGCTCCCAGAGGCCGGTAATGAAGTCAAAGCGCGAGGCGGAGGAGGAGGCGGTGGGGCGGTCCATGGGAAACGAGCGCGTGTCGAAGAGGGACCCGCCGAGGACGTAGAGGTGAGGCCCGAGGGAGAGGGCGGCGAAGTTGCAGAGGCCGTAGGAGTGGGGGTCCGGCGGGGCGGTGGGGAGTGGTCCCCACGCGAGGTTGTGCGGGTCGAAGAGGAAGGGGGGCGATATCGACGGGTCTTGAGGGAAGATGCAAAGAAGGGTCGAGAAGGTTCTGTTGCGGCGGCGGAGGGCGAGGAGGGACTTGTTGGAGGAGGGGGTGAGGAACACGCGCCATGACCTGCACGTGGGCCTGAGGCGGGCGTGGTAGCAGTAGGGGATTAAGGAGAGGATCAGCGACGCGATGTCGTTCGGGAAACCAGGGATCAGGGTTTGGGTCTCGTCCACTGAAGAAGACGAAGATGAAGAAGCCATTTCAGAGAGAGAAAACGCATGAGAAATGAATCTTGGATATAAGAATTAAAAGCTACTTGTCTTTGATTGAAATTTGTCAACGCCTTTTTTCTGTTAACGGCGCAGGATTACGACACGTAGCCTGTTCGTTGTATGGAGAGCGTGATCTCTTTCTCTGGCCCTGGCTTGGGGAGAAAGAAAGCGAAACTAATAAGCCATGGTCCCCCTACTTATTACCAAATAAAAAAGGGAAAAATCATATTTAGTCTCTAGATTTTTATATAATTTGAATTTAGTCCTTTAGTTTCTAATTTCAAGAGTATGGTCATTAAGTTTTGCCCAGATTTTAAATAGGTTCTTCTATCACTTTTTCATTAAAATGAATGGTTTGTCATATATCACTTGTGTCTCAATTCACATACTAGCGTTCATATCAACACTTAGTATCAATATTATATCATTAAGCGTCAATTCATCCATAAAAAATTAAAAAATTAAAAAAAAAAACAAACAAAAACAAAAGACCCAACTTCAAAAATAAAAACTATATTCTTTGTCATCTTAATCTTCTAGATTTGTAGCATTAAATAAATAGCCATTAACTTTGTCATTGATATAAACCTTAGCGTGTCAAATGAGACACACGTAACAAATAAAAAATCGTTAATTTTGACGGTAAAATGATAGAGGGACCAATTTTAAAACTTGAGTAACACTTAAGGATCTTATTCTTAAAATTGAAAACCTAAGGACTAAATTCAAATCAGATGAAAACCTAAAGATTAAATATGATTTTTTTCAATAAAAAAATAGAAAAAAAAAAACCCATGGTCCCCCTTGGCTGGCCCTCTCTATCCGTTAAGGAGAGAGAAGTGGCTGAATCCATTCTCTCACTCTCTCTCCTTATATTTTCTTCTTCTTTTTTATTCAGGAATTCCTTATTTTTTGGTTTTAAAACAGCAAACCATATATTTTTATTTTGGGAAACGACTACGGTACTTTTCTCGTACTATCACCTAACCTAATTGATAATAACTTTTAATTGGATAATGTCTTTTTTAAATTATTAAAAAATATTTCAATTTTTCACAGCTAACAAAAAATTAAAATTAATTCTAAAATTTTTTCAATAAAACAAAAATACTTTTATAAATTCGAAAAAAATTAAATTAAATTTCCACCTCCTGTTTTTTTAAAAAAATTAGTTTGAAATTTTTTAAAAATAGATTTAAAGAATTTTTATTTTTATTTTATTAAGTTTATTTTCGTCATTGAAGTGATATTGACAATTTTTTGTAGTTTGGAATAATATTTTTAATTAAGTGGTAATTTGAGCGAGGTATGTAAACTTCCCCTTTATTATTATAAACTTTGTTGCCCCCCCCCCCCCCTCCCTTTTTTTAATTTTTTTTTTATAATTAGAGTTTATTCAAGGGTTAGTTGATATTGTAAATGAAATGGTAGTAAGATTAAAGCATAAATTTTAGCATTCCTAAAGCATAAATTTTCAATTTAAACTTAAAAAGTAATACTGCTATTCACATCAATTTTATATCAGCTGACATCAATTTTTTTTTTTTTAAATAGTAATATCAATTTTCATTCATCAATACGGGAAAATCTAGAGTTTACAAAACAAACTCTAAGATAATAGAGCATGATGCTCCAACATTACAATATCACAAATATAAGATGAAATTTCTTCCATCCAAACCTTATTAATGATATTTAAAGCTACTTCTTTGGCAAGCCCATGTACAGCATAATTGGTAGTCCTCTTGGAGACAAATCTGCCAACTTCTAAGCTCATGAAGGGTTGTTCGAATATCTGACGCTAGATGACCAATTTTACTCTAATTTTGTCCCTTATCTTGGACTGCATTGATCACTTGTAGTAAATAACCTTCCAAAACGATACTTGGGAGTCTTAGGTCTTGATTGAACTCAGCTGCATGTAAGGCCATTAAGGCTTCTGCTATCACCGGCTCATAGACAAACCCAAAGTATAACTTTTTGCCGCAATGACCATACCCGCATAATCCCGGACAATGACAACAATCACCATCCAACTATTAGTTGAATCAATAGCGGCATCTCAATTCACCTTATAGGTATCGTGTGGTGGAGGACATCAAATTATATGCTCTTCTGGCCTCTGGGAAGGATCTGCATCCCCTTGCTTAGCATTGGCTTGATAGAATTCTTTTTGGGCCTTTAGAGCCTCTTGGACAAGTGTGTTTGGAGGGGTAAAAGCTCCCCTATGAACCACTGTGTTTCCTTTGAACTAGATACTCCGTGCGAGCACAGCAAATAAATCCAGTTCCTCCGATGTACACTTGTCAATCAACCCCTCCAATAAATCTAGGAAGTAATCACCTCCCTTAGTACATCTCTACATCTTCTTCGCACAAGCCCCACAGATGTCATTAGAAGAGGGACAGTTCCACAAAATATGCATGGTACTCGCACACTCTATATTACAATAAATACAAGAGGACTCCTGAACTATACCTCTCTTTTTCAAATTCGCCTTAGTGGGAAGAATATTGTGACAAAACCCGCCAAAGAAACATTTTGACAGAGTTCGGTACTTGCAAACTCCATAAAAATTTCCAGACTCTACTGCATCCGGATGCTTTGGAACATTCACCTTTGCCTTTCTCCCTCGGTGATTGAACAGATAAAGTTGAGCAATTGGGCAGCCATTTATCTGTCCAAATATTAACTATTCTTCCATCACCAATCCTCCAAAAAAATCTCCTCAAGTAAAAGTTCCCGAACCAAACAAATGCTTCGCCAATCAAAAGAAGGTCTTTTGCAAAGCACTACTTCCAACAAAGAGCCTTGGGAAAAATATTTGGCCTTCATAATACAAGCTGCCAGACTGGTAGGATTTTGTAGGAACCAACAACATTGTTTTGTCAGGAGTGCTTTATTAAAATATAATAAATCACGAAAGTCCATCCCTCTGATCTTGGAATTCCCCAATTTATCCCAGCTCATCCAATAAATTTTTGAAGCATTATCCTTGTGGCCCTACCAAAAACTTTTGCATCATGGAATTAATATCTTTGCACAACACCTTTGGTAGTGAAAAAAATGCTTATGTTATATATGGGGATAGCTTGGATCATCGCTTTTAACAAAATTTCTTTGCCCAGCTTGTGATAAAAATTTGGTTTTCCAATCATGCAGCCATTTCCACACTCTATCTTTGATACTCTGAAACTCTCGTGTCCTAGATTTTCCAACAAGAGCCGGTAAACCCAAATATTTATCAAATTGTTGGGTATCCAGGATTCTTGACAGCTGGAGAATGTGATCCCTTGCCTCATGACCGGTATTCCTACTAAAAAAGATAGCAATTTTTGCTTTATTTAATTTTGTCCAAAGGCCTTCTCATAGCAATCCAGGATATGAGACAATTGTCTTCATTCGATAGAGTTAGCCTTACAAAAAATTAATCTATCATCAGCGAAGAACAGATGACTTAATCGAGGGCCATGTTTAGAAGTCGGAACCCCCAAGAGATAACTTGACCTTTCCGCTTGAAAAAGAAGGGAATTCAAAACTTCAGCACACAATATGAATAAATAAAGGAATAACAGATCCTCCACCTTCTCTCTAGGGAGTAAGGGCTTTCCACCTCTTTAGCGAGGCTTTTTCCGTTCGTTGGTGGTGCTTTGAAGGGAGGAGGGATGGTTCCTCATCTTTCCCTCTTCCCTTCTCTTCCATTCTTTCCGTTTTTTTCCTTGTTTTTGTTCGTTTTTGTGCTGTTTTTTGGTGTTTCTTCCCTCTCAGCAACCGATCTCCTCCATTGTACGGTGAACATCGTTTGCCTTCTCCGCCGCACCATCCATCTTCTCCACCGCGCCTCCCATTGCGTAGCTAGTTGGATATGCTTTGGTTCTAAGATGGGTTTTTTCAAAGCTAGATCTTCCTTCCTCTGTCAGACCCAACAAGCCACGCGCCACCCCACTATGCTCACCGGTGTAATCCGCTGCTTTTGCCGCCAACCATGCCACCTTCTGACGCCCACACGCCCACCAGTGAGCTCCCTCCACCCCTACACCGCCATTGCTGCTGTTTGCCGAATTTTTTGTTATTTTTCTGGATTTTTTCCTGTAATTTTGTTGTTTGTGTTGGGTTATTGTCTCCCTAATCTGTTGTTGTTTGACCTTGTGGTGGAGACTTTTGATCCGTTATTTGTGTTGGTCCCTCTCTCTACTTCAGTCCGTGATTTGGACTTGAACAGTGTATTCACTGCTTCAGTCTCCTTATGGTGGCTGTTTCAGTTACTTAACGGGGGTACAGATAGGCTTGCCTTAATCTATGCTCATTTTGTTTTTAAAACCGCTTTATGCGACCCTTTGAGAGGACCGGGTCACATGTTTGACCAATTTCCTACGTTGTGTTTATATTTCTGCACTATTTTTGTTCAGTTTGGGTCTATTGTTGGGGAGCCCACATCTTTTTCGATTTTAGGATTCCATACTCTCTCTTCCTTTCAGATCAAGAGTGGTAAGGGTCCTCCCTTGTAACCCATTCNCGGGGGTACAGATAGGCTTGCCTTAATCTATGCTCATTTTGTTTTTAAAACCGCTTTATGCGACCCTTTGAGAGGACCGGGTCACATGTTTGACCAATTTCCTACGTTGTGTTTATATTTCTGCACTATTTTTGTTCAGTTTGGGTCTATTGTTGGGGAGCCCACATCTTTTTCGATTTTAGGATTCCATACTCTCTCTTCCTTTCAGATCAAGAGTGGTAAGGGTCCTCCCTTGTAACCCATTCCCTTATTCAATTAGAAAAAAAAAAGAAAAAAGAAAGAAAGGGAATAACAGATCCCCTTGTCTGTTGCCTCTAGTAAGAACAATACTTCCCACTGGCTGACCATTAACAAGAACAGAGTACGTAACAGACCTGATGCATATCATAATAATCTCAATCCATTTTGAGGCAAAGCTCATCTTAGGTATAACAGCCTTTAGAAAATTTCATTCAACTCTATCATAAGCCTTACTTATATCAAGCTTCAAGGCCATGAATCCTTCCTTCCCCCATAATCAAGTGTGCATCGAATGACTCATAAAACATGTCATACCACCCTATAATAAATGAGTGTAAAAAGTAGTATTACTTAAACATAAAACACTCACAAAATAAGTAATGTTAGATACCACACATTTATCTTACTTTTATCTTACTATGTTGATATGACAATACCAATCATCCTTTATATCAACCCTTTAAAAAAAAAAAAATCAAAGATTGGTTAGTAGTGCACAAAAAATTATACTCAACACACATATTAAAATTGCAGTATCAACATAAACTAGATAATGATAATGTTCAAAATTCCTTCAAGTCATGATAATTACCTCACTGAGATATCTTTTTTTTTTTTTTTTTTTTTGTGGTTACCTCACTGTCACTGAGATATCAATTGCGCATTCAAATATTTGATTGTTGTAAGACATAGTTGTACAGTTTTGTATGTCGTGTATTAGCTATTCAAGCTCCTCTGTTTTAGGAATTTAGAAAGACTTGTAATTGTATAAATAACTTATCAATATAGTGAGACTGGTGTGTGGAACAACCAGCCTTTTTCTCAAATAACAAAATTAACTCCATCATCATCCAGATAAATTGTGGAAAGGATTCTCTTTGTCCCCTCGAGTATATTAAACATTTCCACAAGAAAGCGAGAAAGGGCAAAAAAAGGCCTCGATAAAATACAACAAAGGTATCTAAAAGACCATTAAGAGTCTATTTACCAAGTAATTTAATTGGTGTTTCTTAAACTGGCGAGCACTAGGGTTAGCTTTTTTAGATTGGGAAACCACTTTTGTGAGTGTTCTATGTTTGTGTTAGGCTAGAAATAACATTTTTATTTTATTATGTTGACGTGAAAATGTTAATTGACTCTTGAATTAACTCCATTAAAAAAATAAAATTAAAAGTTGGTTAGTACTGTTAGATTAACATAATAAATAAAAATGTAATTTCTAACATAATTTAAAATGATTTTCATTTTTATCTCATGTCAAAACACCTTTTTCTTTTTTCTTTTTTTAAAAAAAGAAAATAAAAGAAAAGAAAAAATACTCTCTAAAAAGATTGGCTTGATTTGGCAACACATTTTCTATCTTTACCAAACCCAACCATTAACAGGAGGAGTCAGTGTAGTTTGCGAAGACTTTTTTAGTTGGGCCCGAAAGTTTGGGCTGCTGGTCCATTGAATTCAAGCTGGACTGAGTTCATTAAGATTTTTGAGGTCGTGCCATGACTTGTAAACATGTGATAGGCAAAAGATTTCGCATTAAGTTTCTTGCCGATCGATGGTTACTTCAATTTCTGATCCTTAACATATAGTAATCAATATTCAATAGTCAAATCACTATTTTAGCACATTTATAATTGAGAAAGAGGAATGCTATAAATCACACCTCCTTTTCTTTTTTAGTCACAGATATCCCATAATGTTTATGTGAGAGTTCCAACTAATCCTTATATTTTTTTATTTTATAACTATTTGGAGCTGACGCAAATATTGAAACTGGTGTCCAAAACTTTAATTAGTTGGATGGTATTTTAGTTGTAATGAATAATATTTTTTATTCACTGATTTTATTTTTGAACATTGGATATATACATTTATATTTTACATGTATATTTGTGTGATTCTATATTATCCTATTATATGCATGTAAGGTTCCTAAATTATATGACTCATGTGACTATGGTATGCACAACATGGTCAACTAGATTCCAAGGTGTCGTTAGAATATTATTTGAATTATTCAATTTATTATTTTTTGTTAATTAAAAATTTAGAAAAATTATCCATCCAAAAAAACAAGACAAAAAGAAAAACTTATGATTTAATAGCATATGATCAGAATGAACAACTCTTTTTTGTTTGTTTTGTCTCTCTCTTCGTGTAGGTTTTGGTCATTTCAATCAAATTATTTAACACAAATTTAATAATGATTTTAAAATGTACAACAACAAATTTTAGAATGACAAAAAAAAAAAAAAAAAAAAAAAAAAACATGAGTTTTCATTCTATAATTACTCTTTGGATAGAGTCACAAAAGTTTGAAAGGAAATGTGCTTGGAGGTGGTATGTATAAGGATGATGGAGAAGAGCTCGTTGTATAGACCATTTGGGTCGCTTGTTAATATTTTTTTGGAATATATATATATTTTTTAAAATATTTTAATGTGACATAAAAGTAAAAATAATTTTAAATATTTTATATTTTGAATTATTTGTTAATATTTTTTGTTTTGAAAAGAAAAAAAAAAGAATGAATGAAATTTTTTTATCAAACAAAGCCATTCTTTCTCGGTACGTTTGACTTTGTAACTATGAGGACTTATGTTTATAGTTTAGGGTTAATTAGGATTTAAGATCAAAATATTGAAAATGTAAGAAATTAGTCTCTATATATATAAACAAATAAAGGTAGTATACCGAGCCTACGTTGGTTTGAAATTTGAAGGATCATGACCAAGCCTTGAAAGTACTATGCACGATGTCAAAATTTTCTGTCCCATGTATATTTTAAAAATTTAAAGGAACATTACTTACAAAAAAAAATAAAAATTAAAGGAACATTGGTCAATAATTCATTATTCATAAACCAAGAAAATGTTTGGGAGGCATTTCCCTTTTTTTTTTGTTTTTGTTTTTTACCAATTAATTCATTTCTTTCAGACTTGAATTCCCGATGCGAATACTTAGGATATGTTTGATACGTGGAATGGCTATTTCAAAGAATAGCATTTATAAAAAATAAAATGAATGTAATGCATTAGGCTTGGAGTAACTATTCTGATGGCTATAAGAGAATGACTATTCATTCAATTGAGGGAATAACCATTCCTCTTAAATTTAAGAGGAATGACTATTCCTCTTAAATTTAAGAGGAATGACTATTCCTTCAATTGAAGGAATAACCATTCCATCATGACTATAAGAACAACTATTACAATACTAATTCACTACATTCATTCATTTCTTAATAAGAGCTATTTCAAGGAATAGTCATTCCGCGTACCAAACATAACCTTAATAAGGCAGTCCACGCCTATGTTGCAGCCAGGGTGTTCATAGTTGACGCCGAAAGGAATTAAAACTTTAATCGAAAGTTGTAAGATAATTCAAAAAAAGATAAAAGTTTCGAATAGGATGGAGAAAAAAAAAATCCGAGCCACTTATGGTAAACAGAGAAAATCTCCAAAATATTGAAATTTTATTCGAATTCGTAATGCTGAACTAAACCAACAGACTAGCTTTAGCCAAAAACGAGCATGGACAATTGCCAGTTAGATTCAATCATGATGTTGTTGGCGTACAAGGGTGGACTTAGGGTTTGTGGAGTAGCAGGACGAACTTTCATAAATACATAAATACAAAAATATATATAATCCCTTTTTAGATGTTTGTTTGTACGTATTTATGTAAAATAAAAGTATAAAAGTCTTAAAATTAATTTCATAAGTTCTTATTACCACTAGCAAGTGAAAAAATACCAAATAAAAAAGAATTCAAACCCATCCAATTAACCAACAAAATTCAACAATAAAAGCTAAACACAAAAACTTGTATAATTATTTCGATTTCTTAAACAAAATTTGCAAGAATCTACTGGCAAATTTGTTAAATCTACATCAACACAAACTTATTTAGAATTTGGTTGAAGCTCAATAAAATTATTGTTGTTCTCCATAATTTCAGGTAACTACAATTATATATTTCATACGACTAAAACATGTAACAAAAACTATATAGATATTCCTAAACAATTAATTTAATTAAGCAATCTAAATATAAAAAATTAATTACATACCTAAAACTTTTTAAAAAATAGAAATTGTAAAATACACGAGTTTTTTTTTTTAGCTATTGTATCAACTCATCCACAATGAAAACAAGAGTTGCCCTCAAATTGCTTCATTACTTGAGGTTTATTTTTTGTTCTGATTTTGAAATATAATAATTTGATTTTGTCTTTCAAAAGGTATTGGATCTCCATGCGTTGGGTATTTGATTTTGGGTATATACATTTTTTGTTCAGTTTGGACTTTGGAAAACCTTTGAAGTGTGGCCTCTCAACCAAACCCGCTGGCCCACTGACGTCTTAAATGAAAGATAGTGTAAGCTTAAATTTTTGTTTTTCTTAAAGAAAGTGCCGGCTTAAGTTAAAATGGTGGTTAAGTTAGCGCGCGTGTGGACTGTGGTCCACAAACAATTAAACAAAAACTTATTTAAACGTTGCGTTTAACAAAGGGTATCATTTGTCAATTACCATCTTCTTCCCCACCTTTTCCTCTAACTTAAACCTAAAAGCTGAAAGATTGAATCTATGACAAAAAAAAATCTGAGAATGATCTTAATCTGGCGTGCATTCAAATGCCTTGGGGGGACATTAATTTAAAATATTTTTGGAGAGACATTTGTCCCCTCACTACTCCAAGTGAGTAAGAAATATACACATTCAAATCAAAATTTCCAAAACTTTGGGGAGGGAACATTCGTCCCTCCAAAGCTCCACATGAGTCCACCTTTGTTTTGTACATGCACCAAATCTGTCTCAATAATTATTTAGTTAAATAACACTTTTTTTTTTTTTTAATTTTAGTTATTAATTTTTCTAAAGTTTATACATTTAGCTCATAATTTTAGTCATCTATTTTTACTATTTTATTTAAAATATTATTTTTTAATATATTTTCAATGTTCTCAAAGAAGAGAGAACAAGTTTTATTTTTTATTTTTTATTATGCATTGTTGAGTATTATCATACTTAACAAATTTGTTTAACATTGTAGTAGCTCAACAAATCTTAACTATTTTAACTAGCCGGTTATGAAATTTCTTAGAGAATATTTTGCTGCCTAACTAAAATACCTTTATTTTGGCTACATTCAATGTTAGTGCTTTTGGTATTAATTTAGGTTTATCTTTTTTTTAAAGGTGGAATGTTCTAAAAGTTTTTAGATGCGTTAATTTTTGTTCACATACTATAACTAAATGGGTTATTTCCCATCTTCTTTTTTGAAACATTTTTATAAAATCTTCGTTCTCTCTCTCATTCGAATTAAGAGTTGAAAAAATCTTCCATCGTTGCCATTTTACCTCTGATCAATTTTTTTTTTTTAAAAAAATGCTCTTGATGAATTTTTGGTCATATAATTAACCTGCCTTCTAGATAGTGTGGTGGTCCCTACTTGCATGTGCCAGCATTCTCTCTTCCAGAAAATGCCTTATTCTTGATCAGCATATTCAATAATTTGATCAATATTATAATAGGCTCGCACTCCTGCAAGGGTGCATGTATCGCTGACCATTAAGATGGAGAATTATATATTAATTTCCAGTAAAGTTCATATACCCAGAATCCTAGGTTAACTTTGGTTAAAATTTTTTATTTTTTATTCTCAAAATAAAAATATTAACAACCAATTCAAAAAACAATATATATATAATATTAAAATATTTTTTTAAACTAAAAATACAAAAACACATCCGGGAGCATATATAGGATTTTTACTTCTGATTTGCATGAATATTTTTGTCAGATTTATGGGGATATTATATCTTCGTAAATGAAAACTAAACATTTCTATAGACATGTCTTTGTTATTCACAGCAAAATGCACGACCCAAAAGTTGAGGAAAGATAATGGGTGCATATTTAGGCATGAATTTTTGTCGGTGACTCATAAAACTTGAATAAAACTAGGAACCAAATTATTCTTTTCTCATCTTCATCGATCATTTTGATTTCTGTTAAAGTGCCAGCAGGGGCCACGGCCCATCAAAAGTTCAACCAAAAAAAAAAAAATTATTCTTAAGATTCAAGAGCTACATATATGTTTTGACTTTTCAAAACAATCCCCACATAAAAGTTCCAAAAAATTACTTGTTTCCCACTTCCATTAAAATGTTGAAACAAAGAGAAATTAAAAACAGGTTTCTAACTAATGGCCAACTTCTTTCCCTTTCTTTTTTCTTTTTTAATTACTAATGGAAAACAAAGAGTCGACTTTTCTCTTCTAAGACAAAAGGACTTTGTTGGGACTTCTATTTTTTATTTTTTATTTTTATTTTTTTGCCTAGGAGGCTCACTACTAAGAAAAAGAGTATTTAGAGGCGTTTTTAAACACCCCTAATTATAGAAAAAACGCTGAGAACTTTTTCTTCTCATTTTCATTGCGCCTACAATACCTATGTTGGAAAGATAATTTTCTCGACCCAATGTGAAGTGCCAAGATATATATTTTTAAAAATTCTAAAAGACCCCAAGCTACAATTTTATTTTATTATTATTTTTTTTAATGTGCGTAACATGGCCTTTTTGGCGAATCTAGACTCGGAAGAACTTGATCTATTGATTGGTTCGAGTATTGAGGTGAGTGGAGGAATGTGTTGGCACATGACTAAATAGGCAGAGAGTGGCACGTGAGACGAACATCATAACATTGAGGCCGCGCGTGAGGGCGTGCAGTGTGAGAGAAGGCTTAGAAGGCTAAGATCCAGGGAGAGCAGTGAAGACGAAGAACGAGGACGACTAGAATAGTGATATTGTAAGAGGGTATGACAGAAAACATCAAATACGTTTATTGAATGCCACTGAAAAGTGGCTCTGATACCTTGTTGAAGTTTGTGTGGAAAAAAATAAAATACAAGAATAACAACGAAAGCAAGAGAGATAAAAGAACATAAAGAATTACGGGTAGTTCGGTATTAGACATATCACACCTACGTCCATCACTATTAATAGCCTTAGCTAACGGCTACAGTGTGCTCTTATGAACTTAATGTTTACAATATATAAGCCTCTATTTATAATTGAATAAAAAGTCAACCTATACAAGTAAACCTAAATCGACTCATATATAAAAGGAACCATAAATCGACCTATACTAGTTAGGAAATATAAATCAATCGTATAATATCAAAATATATTTTAACAGACGATTGTGTTTCTTTAAAAGACTGCAAGATACAATTTTAAACACCTTTGCATTTCGATTTTTTTAAAACTTGTACTAGTGCCAACATGTTACGTTGTTGATATATCAATTTTGACACATATATTTATGAACTTTTATAAAAATACTTTTTGTCAAACACATATTATGTAATAAATTATTTCATTTCATTTTAGTTTTAAATTATATTTATCATATTTTTAATTTGACCTACACAATAATAATTTTCTGACTCTTCACGGCTGTCCGTCGGAGTTGTAAAACGCAAGGATTTCTACATCTGAGTTGATTGCCAAACAGGCCCGGTGTGTTTTGACTTGAGCTGCCGTATTCTGCAGCTGACTTTCAGTTTTAACTGTTGGGTGAGTTGTACTAAAATTGTTGTTTAATGAAATGATTCTTATCCCTAAAAGTTAGGAAAGCCTCCTGTCTCCTCTCATATAAAAGATGATAGAGATGTCGTTTATACCTTTACCAAAAGCCCGTCCCTTCGACACTATGAAGAGATATTCTTCCTTTTCTTTCCGTCTGGAATTTATTCAACTGTTCATTGATAATATATAAAAAGGAAATGTAGAATTTATTCTTGTGTATCTGAAATGAAATGTTATGTCTTTATATATATATAAAGACATTAACACTTTTTATTTTTATTTTTTAATTTATATATATAGAGTAATTATGTATGACAACTCTTATGTCTAATTATTTTGTGTCTATTTAAATTGACGTGACTTTTAAAATAATTATTAAATTTATTATAAATTATTATTGTCAAAAGTCAATAATAACAAAAAATATATTTTTTATTATAACCTTAGAATATTTTTTATTATAAATTTATTATTATAAGAAAAAATATTTTTTTTAATAAAAAACAGGTTCAGGCTTATTTCATCCCCATTTCATAACCTTAGAAAAAAACAAAATGAGAATTGGACAAATTTAAGCATGTTTTATAATAGAAAAAAGTATTTTTTTTTTTTATTTTTGATTTTTTTTTTCTACTCAAACGGACGCTAGGCGTCCGCTTGTGCGGACGCCTAGCACGACTCGTATTCTTTGGGTCTTCTATACCTATAAATTCAAAGGACGCGCGTTTATCTTCGTCATCTACAACAACGACAAGCTAGTAAATATGCTCCACGTAGTAATTAAGGCTTAGTTTGTTGAATTCTTTTTTTTTTTCTTTTAAAATTAATACCACTTATAATATTTTATCAATAATTTTTTAATAATTTTTTCTTTTTTTTTTTACTTTTTATATAACATCATTCACTAAAAAATAAAATTTTTTACTTTTTCATACAAACATTCTTTCTATTTTATATCACATTATTCCATTTTATTACTATTCAAAACACAAAAAAATACCATAAGGTTTAACAAATACAACCCAAAGTAGTGCTTTTCCCGTTAAGCATGATCATGTACGCATATGTCTCAGTTTCTCTATCTGTGGTCTATTCCACCGACTACAGCCAAAGCGCCATCTTAGGTCGCAACGGGACTCCTTTGTTGGAGTCACCGAAGATGGCTCATGTACCTTCATTGGCACCCAATTCAAGCACATACATTCCTCCTTCAACTACTCATGAAAGCGTTGTCGTGGGTCACAATGCTGCTCCTTTTATGGAACCACAGAAGATAGCTCCTGCACCTCAATCGGCATCCTACTCGGACACATTTATCCCTGCTTCAACAACCAATGAAATAGCTGTCACCGGTTATAACATTGCCCCTTCGCTGGAGTCACATAAGATGGTTCTTGTACCTCCATTGGCAACCCAATCTAGGTACAAACATTCCCGCTTCAACAACCAATGAAAGAGTCATGTGTCACGACGCAGCTCCTTTTCTAGAGTCACGAAAGATGGTTCATATACCTCCACCAGCACTCAATCCAAGCACCTAAATCCCGGAATAAAACCTTTTTTCATTTCAAGTGAAGTAGAGATGAATCATTTCATAAACAAAATTTATGTTATTATATCTAACGATATTGATGATATCACGTGATAAATATGTTAGCACATCATTCGAAAATTTAAATAATGTGACATTATTTATGTCGTTAGATGAAATAACATTAAATTTTGGCCATGAAGTGACTCCTCTCCATTTCACTTTTGTCCCTACATAAACCCTTCTAAACCCTGTCGAAGTGCTGGACATTAAGTCCTGGTTTAATGTTACTTAGCCTTTGTTTGTTTCGATGTAAAACATTTTTTATCGGATACTATTTTTAGGAAAATCATTTTTAAGTAGAAAATATTTGTGGTGTTTGGCGTGTACGAAAAATCACAAATTTTTATTTTATTTATTTATTTTTTTATATATATTTTCATTTAATCATATTAACATATAAAAATTAATTTTTATTCATAATATAAAAATTTGAGTTTCGACGAAGTTTTGACAATGTCCCATTAGGGTCAAAGCGGTGTCCCAAAAGGGTCACAGTGGGATCTTGGCAGGATCCAATGAAGTCCTACCTATGTTACGTCAGAATTCAAGGGAGGTCCCATCAGGGTCTTGATGGTGTCCCGAAGGGGTCCACTCGAGTCCCAAGGGTGTTCTGGCTGGGTCAAGTTGGGTTCTCAGCGGGGTTCTGACAGTATTCGAGTGGTATTCTAGTGAGGTTTCGACAAGGTCTCAACTGGATTTTGGCGATGACCCTGCAGAAATTTGGCGGTGTTTTAATAGTGATTCAATGATTTAAGAATGAGAAGTTCATAATTGAAAAATAATATATATTAATAAGTCATTCAAAAAGTTCAAATTATAAGCCGTTGTTAAAATAACTTTAAAAAACATATGAGAAATGTTTATGATTAGATAGAAAAGAAATTAATCTAGATTTTTTTTAAGGGACAGGCCATCATTAATAAAGTAAAAAAGAAAAGTCCTAGTTTTTCTTCTTTACAAATTTGGTTTGGATGATGGCAGGCTGGGAGCCGCATGTAAAAGCTCGTGAAAAAATCAGTTTGGTTTTTTCGTAAATTGAATGGTGTATATTTATAGAGGAAGTTTTTACAAGCCTTTTTTATTTTTATATTAACAACAACAAAAAATTAATTTACACAAACTATCTTATAAATTTTGAATTATTATAACTTTTGTTTTTAGAGTTTTTATCATTCTTGTTTTAATAGTGAGTGCAAACGTGTCAAGCCTTCTTGTACTGTCACGAGTAAATAAAATAGAAAAAGAAAGTGGAAAGTTACTTCCTGGAAGAGTGGAAGAGTACAGTCGCGTACGAATGCATTATCACACGTCACTGTATTGTTATTCTTGTATCTTTCGAGTCCACTTAGGCATGATGCATTATGATAAATGTTTTTTTTTTTTGTCTTTTATATCAGTCTATAAGTAATATAATTTTTTTAAATTATTATTAAATTTGTTATAAATTATTATTAAATTAGCATTACTCTAAAATAACTTTTTGCTCCCATGAATGCATTATCACACGTCACTGTACTGTTATTCTTGTATCTTTCAAGTGCACTTAGGCATGATGCATCCATGAAAATGATCAATTTGCGGTAGGTTTCACTATTTAGGGTTCCATTTGAATAAAATGTAGATTAGGGGTGTACAACTGATTGAGATTATGATTATTAGAGAATAACCGCAATCAAAACCGAGGCCTTAGTTGTTCTATTTTTAACAACTGCAATCACAACTGGTAAGTCGGTTACGGTTGCTAATAACTGGTTTCAATATAAGTTATTGAAACCAGTTACTAACCAGTAATCGGTTTAACATAATGGATCTTTTTAGACCATCTTTTAATTTTTTGGACATTTTTTTACGCTATATATATATATATATATATATAAACCGGTTACCCGGTTATTAACCAGTTTTTTCTAAATTTATAACCGGTAACTGCAACCGGCCCAACCAATTATCTGGTTATAAGCGGTTAATAATCGTCTCGTTTATACACTCTTAAATGATTTTTCCTAAACTTATAACCTGTAACTGTAACTGATTCAACCAGTTATCTGGTTATAAGCAGTTAATAACCGTCTCGCTTATACACTCTTAAATTGTAAATCTTTACAGACGGCAAGCAATGGACCGTACATATCTTATTCGGGTGCAGAAAGCGCATGCATGCATGATGTATGGCATCAAACGGCATGCTCATGCCATTGCATGACTTTTCATATACCTAAATACTATATACTACAGTCCTTACAGTGCTGTCATTTCTACCGACGTTTTATTTTCTTGGGTGATACCATTCACAATTCAAAGGTCAAAGGGGCAAAAAATTGTTGATATATTCCTTTCTTTCTTTCTTTCTTTTCTATTCAATATATTCCTTTCTTTTTACTTGGCTAGAAAGATAACTCTGATCACGTGAGGGCACACATGTAATTTTTAGAAATTCCTCGGGTTGAAATGCATAATGCAAGTCGGTGTATCTCACAATCTCCCTATAAATTCAGAGGACATTTTCATTCTCGTCTACAACAACGCGAGGCAAGTAAATATGCTTCACGTAGTGATCAAAGTAGTGCTTTTCCTGTTGATCATCAGCATGATGATCATGCACGCGTATGTCTCTCTATCTGTACTCAATCCAGCCACTTACAGTCAAAGTGCTGTCGTGGGTCACAACTTGACTCCTTTGCAGAAGATGGTTCGAATTCCTATACCTCCATCAGCACCCCATCCGAGTACATACATCCCCGCTTCAGCAACCAATGAGATAGTCGTTGCAGTTCACGATACTGCTCTTTCGCTGAAGTCACGGAAAATGGTTCAAATTCATGTACCTCCATCGGCACCCAATCTAGAAAGGTACATCCCCGCTTCAACAACCAATGAAAGTGTCGTCGTGGGTCACAGTGCTGCCCGTTCTCTGCAATCACGGAAGTTGGCTATGGAGGCACGAAAGAAGTTTCCTATACCTCCATCAGCCCCCAATCCAGGCACCTACATTCCCTCCCCAACATCCGGTCAAAGCGGTGCCCGACCTTAAGAACATGTTTGTTACGCGAAATGACTATTTCAAATAATAACATTTATTAAGAATAGAATGAATAGAATGCATTAGCCTTGAAATAACCATTCCGATGATCATGAAAGAATAATTATTCCTTCAATTGTGGGAATAGTGCGTCATTCCTCTTAAATTAAGATGAATTACTATTCTCTTAATTGAAGGAATAATTATTCTCTCATGGCCATGATAATGACTATTATAAGAGACTAATTTACTTTATTCATATTATTCTTAATAAGGATTATTTCAATGAATAATCATTCCGCATACCAAACGTAACATCAATCTTAGTTTAATGTTATTTGTTATTTTGTGGGTTAAGTTGTAGTAAGATTAGGGTTTTAGTCTCATGTTCTGGCTTCCAACTTTTTAGTCGCCTACTTTTAGTGTTTCTCTTTGTTTTTGTCAAATATTCCAAAACTTTTCAACGGTTTAATATGGCTTCCACTTGACGCACACAGCAAAAGGACTGAAAAAGAGAAGATGACAATGGAGTCTTCTCCATAGACAATCACCAAATCGTTCAACAATAACAAACCAATATTGTTTTGCTAAAAGCAGTTGCAAAGAAGAAACCCTAATAATTGTTTTGCCTAATAATTATGTCTTTCAAATTGGTTTTGGCTTGTAAGTTGCTGGTTGCACAGATTTTGATCCAGTGGGTTACTGGAATGTTTGTAACAATGTGTTTTCTTTAGTAAAAATCTCTTTCATCTAAAAAAAAGGGAGAAAATCTTGCGACCTCACCTTTATCATTATGTACATGTGATGTTACATATATATGTTGAGTTTTTTATAATGGCTCTCTTCTCATCTTAATTATTAGCTCTTGCTTATTTTCGACTGATTCACAACCTGTCAAACAACAATCACTGATTTCAATTCATTTGGTTTGGCTTGCATGGGTTGTATTACAAGACATATTTATAGGCTCATTGGACAATTCTAGCTAGAGCCATTTTAAAAACCTAATTAAAGAGACTCTTTCTAGAAAATTAAAAAACCACTCAAGTTGTATCTAGACACATTAAGCTATATATATATACTGCCCGACACAAGAATTAATGCTTCTATGTATATTAGTGAGGGAAAGAGGAAAGCCAGACAAGTAACTCACTCTGAATCTAACTTGTCTGTTAATTTCTCCTATAAAATAACCTCATTTCGTTTCTTCCAGATGAGATAAACACCATAAAACCAACATAAGCCCCACAATAAGATCATATTTGAGTGATCGCACCATATATTCAACACTTTTCAACTCCTTCACCACCGCGTCCCTACAATACTCACCGACCGGTAGAAGAAGGTGAAGGTCCACAATTAAAATGGAGGTGGATTTAGTCATTTCACTTTTCCCTTTTCTCTTTTATTCTATTGTTTTATAGTAATTTATTTAGTAGACTCTTATATAATTTTTAAACAACTGGATAACTTAACAATAAAATTAACCATTAGATTAAGGCTTGTAAAAGAATGTTAATTTAAAAATTAATTTTTATTATCACATCATCTAATTGTCCAGTTATATGGAAATTGTACAGGTATTAACTAAATAAAAATACTAAAAAAAAAATAGATAAGTGCTAATAATCGTTAATACAATAAAATCTTAAAAATTAAATTTCAAACCTATAATTAAATTTCAAAAGTTTTTACGGTGACGGGATTGTCTTTTTGGGCACGTCACTGTAGCCAAAATGAGCGAGGAGTGGACACCGAGCTTGCACTTGCGGGGTATAGTTTGGGATTGAGTCCCACTTTACTTTATTTTTATTTTATTTTTATTTTTTTGGGGGTTTTGGTCAAAATTATCGTCTCGTTGGATTGACCGTTGAATGCGGGATTCTCGTACACGGGAGTGCTCTCCCTATTTATTAAATTTTTATATAAGTAGGATGATGCTGCTTTTTTAAATTACTGCTTAATCAACAATATTTTTTTAAATTATCAAATAATTATTAATATTTTCCTAATAACGAAAATAATTTTAATAAAAGAAAATAAAAATTCTATAAAATACTTTTACTAAAAATTAAATTTTTTTTTTAAAAAAAACACTACACCCAAATTGGCCAAATTTAAAATTAAAAAAAATTATAAATTTTTTTTTTAAAAATAATTATTATTATTATTTTATCGAATTAGTAAGTGTCTATTTTATCGATAAGTTTTTTTTATTAATAAGATGTATTTGGTATTATTAACTGACGTGTTAACTTTAAATTGGATACTGTAAAAGATGAATTTTACACCATATTGATCCTGACTGAATACATTCTCTTAATTTAAAGATTAATTTTTACTATCACGTCATTCCAATTTTATAACAATAATACAACAATGCTAAATCAGAAGGCCGTTCTTTTTTTCCAGCACTCAAGAAAAAAAAAAAAAACATTCCGAGGAAGCTTTTCTCCTAAAAAATATAGAATACTTAGAACGTACTAGTCTTCAACTATTATTATGTAATCGTTGTTGCGTGTATGTAATGGTTGAAAAAATCTATGCATTAAAATTCAATATTTATATGTAAACAATCAATTATCTAGATTATCACGGAGCCAGATCGAGAGGGTCCTTTCAAAAAACTTCCATAATTTATAATGGAAATCTTGAACCAATGGGCAAATGCCCCCGCCCCATACTCTTGTCTTTCATTCTTTCTCTCGATTGTGTGAAGTGTGAACTGTAAAACATAGCAGTATTTTTTTTTTTTTTTTAATTTATGTTTTGCTAACCACGTACATACAACCAAATTTTAATCGCATAATATGGGTTTAACCAAGTATAGGGCCCGGGAAACATCCCAAGGCCGAAGACTCTCAACCCAATTGAACAGTTGGGGCCCGATGGACCCGTAATCAGTAAACCAATTAAGAAGCCCGTGGGAGAACAGATTTGCAACCCTCAGTCCAACCGACAAGCCTAGACCATGGATAGCCTCGGAACATCTAGAGAGCATACACACATTCATCATGCATGTATTCAGTGTCATGGTGAAAATGTATGTCAACAAACTTAGGTTGGTTCACTCGCATGACTATGAGCATTAAGTAGCGAGCATAAATAAGACATTATGTCCCTTGGTGCTTATATATGTAGCATATAGAGTTGGTGGACATATAGATATGTTGCCTTAGCTAGGGTTAAGATGATATCTTTTTTTTTTTTTGTTAAGACAGTGCATGAATAGCCCACAATCCATATAGCCTGTAATTAGCTAGATGTAAGACCTTAATTTGGCGCTTGAGATGACAAGTACATAGAAGACTTGGGTCAAGTGCTTGGGTAACGATTAGACTAAGATCTGTACGGTATATTAAGTTTAGACATACACTCTTTTGAAAAAAGAACTTCACCGTAGCATCTATATCATACTATATGTGCTTATGCAACCAATAACAAATGTGAGTGGATTGATCTCTGCTTCCTCACCGTGTGAATCTTATAGGTAATTAATTGTTAATGACTTTGTTTGTCTTATGTGACTTTTGCCTATGTCAAAATATTGAGGTTTTAGTGTCTACTACTTTGGCATGTTGTCTATGACTATATATGATGCGGTTTAAAGGGTCATTGCTGAGAAAACGACTAGACCGAAATTGAATGACATGGGGGCAAATGAAAGACTATTTAATTGGTAACACATCATTTTTGTGTTCGTATTCACTGAAGGCAAATTGTGTTGGTTCTTAAATATTTTGACATAATTATGGGTACATCATGTTTTGTGGAGGTTAAGTATTGATCTGAGATATTGGACTCTAAATGGATTAGAGATGCTTAATCTGATGTGACCAAATGGGTTGGGGCATAGTGAGACACTTGTAGGAATGCTGCTATGCTAGTCCTTACAAGATTTAGTATAGCACTTCCAACCTTTTTTACAAATGTGCTTAGTGGTCACATAGTCTATTTACTAGTATAAACATGGTTGAAAACAAATAGAGAGATGCATAACTGAGCCATGTCCATTATTAACAAGTGGGAGATGTAATAAATATTGGGTGCCCATTGTGCACAACACGGTCCTCTACACACCATAGTGGCCTGGCGTTATGTAATGCCATAGGAGTAATATTGTTAAGCATTACTCCACATAATGATGCTTGGCTATAAACATATGGCATCTGAAAATTGAGAGTACGTATATGAAAACAAAAAGAACAAAAGGGTTCTGTGGTGTGTGGAAAAGATTTTGCAACAGACTATATGAATGAAATAAGAAAAGATTTTTAGAGTAAGAGTTTTTCTTATATGAACAAAAGGGTTCTTGGTATTTATGCAAGTTCTCTCTTGGTTTATGAATGTATGAGGGGATATTCCTCTAGTAGCTAGCATGCTCTATCACCGGAAAAAGAATGTTGGAGACTCGGGCAAAGAAACATGAAACAACTAAATCAGATATTGTATTTAATATATAAAAGGTATCGAATTTTATTTTGTTGTGTATTATATTTCTAACATATCCCTTGTCTCCTTTATTGGTAGCAATTTTTCAAAATTCAAAGACAACCTTTCTTCACATTGAAATTTTTTTTTTTTATGTTTTTTTATCTCTTGGTGCATGTTGTTTTTATGTTTTTCATTAAAATTTATATTTTGTCATTAATATGACGCATCACATCTTCTTCCTAGTTATTCTGCCGAGACTTCGGATCTCAATCTTCAAGCTAGAACCTAATTCTCTCTCTCTCTCGCTCGTGCATCAAATAACAGAAAGAGTCCATCAAAAACATTAATTTCTTTCTTTCTTTATTTTTATAGCTAAAGTTCTTTTGAAATAACCAGTTACATGCATCCATGGAGTACGTACATACAACTTGATATGATTTTAACCAGGCAAGAGTAAAACAAATAAAAAAATTGAGGTACATGAAACATTAATAACAATAAATAATAAAAATGAAATTGAGTAAATGATCATTTCCAGCTTAGCTGATGATCACCATGCATCGGCCGGTCCACCATGAAGAGCTCTGATCTTGGCTGCCAGCCAGCATGGCCAGCTAGTGGCACTTGCCTGAATCCTGTCTAGGGATGTAAGTGCATGGATTGGGAGCAGATGGTGCCACCATCCCCCTGAGTGACCTTGTGGCTCCGAGCTGTGGAGAAGCTAAGAAGATGACGAAGAGTAATAGGATTGTGGTGAGGACTTGTCTATAAGAGACACCCATCTTACGTCGTTGTTTCAAAGGAAAATGAACTTTCTTTATTTGATCTTTAATTTTCTTTCTCTCCGGTGGGTTTTGGGCAGAACGTTTGAAATTAAGGAAATAAGGTTGGAGTTGGTGTGAGATTAATGGTGGAGGAGATGGAGAGCTTGACGTTATATATATATAGAGAGAGAGCGAGGGAGAAAGAGAGAGAGAGAGAGAGAGCTTCTTTATGTTACGTTGTTTCTTAAATCAAAATGCTTGACCGGTGCCTGATCAAGTTGAACGAGCCTTTGGTTGAAGGTTGAACCGT
>FXXK01000051.1:928490-964041 GCA_900184695.1 Betula pendula
GTCGAGCAGCGTCGAGCCGTGTCGAACCGTGTCCAACGACGAAGACTTGGGTCGTTTATGGTTCATACGTTTAGTTTACTAGTTAATTATCAAAGCCAAAGCATTGAAAATTGAATATTAATATTGACCCAGCCTTGAAAGTATAATGCACGATGTCACTAGATTTTTTCTGCCCCGGCCCATGTAAATTATAGATAGGTCAAAGTTTTTACGGTCTGTTCAACTGACCATTATCTTATAACATGCATGTGATTTTTATACGAAATTTTCTGATTCTCATGCATGTGATTTTAGAAATTGAATGGGAGAATCATGTGTTTTAAATACATATTAATTTAATAGGTTAGAATGGTAGTTAATTACTAAGAAATCTTATCAATTTTTTATCGGATTAAATTTTTAGGATAAGTAATAATTTAAGATGGAATTAAAGTATAAATTTTAAATTTGAATATTAATTCAGTAGTTTATATTCATTTCAATTAAATATTTTAATATTAATTTCAAATACAAAAAAATAATAATAATAATAATTAAAATATTAATTAAATGATTAAATTTATAATTTTTTTACCTATTTAAACTTTTAATATATTAATGGTTTCGAAAAGTATTTGCTAAACTTAAAGTGCATACATTTGTGTCAGTTGTGTTAACCAATAAAAAGTACTAAAAAGAAATTTCAAGCAGAATTTAGCTTTAATTCTTCCACCCGTTCAAGTTTTCATCATCTCATGCGTGCAAAGACCCTTAAAACAATGCTCAACTGACAGTTTTCCTAGAGTACGTGATTGTCTGATTAGAAAAAAAGAAAAAAGGAAAAAGAAAGTACGTAATTGTTATATATATTTTAAAAAATGCCCATAAGAATTACATATTTTAAAAATATGTTAATTTAATATACTCAATTATGATCACTCCCATCGTAAAAATTTTCAGTTGGAAGTTCTGGTCCTTTTTATGACTCTAATTTAGAACACGTCATGACTTGTGCCAATGAACGGTCCATTTATGAGAGACTTCAGCCATGTTCATTGTGGATCCGGATCCTTTCCATTTTGATCAGTTATCTTTTTATTTTAACTGACATGGAAAGGAGTCAGTTCTTTACTTTTAGAGAGGTAATATTGTCTTTTAACTTTTTTTGAAGAATTTTACCCCTCTAGAATAAAGGACCAGCTCCTCTCCCTTTCAATTCTTCTCCATCATTTGTCCACACAACAGAACTCTTTTTCTTTTTAGCCTTTTATTTGAATTTAATAAGCTTGACACTCTATCACAATCACAAATACCATGACAAAAACCTCAAAGACTTGAAGTCTTTATTGTAAACTATAATTGTTCATCAATAACAATTGAAGTTTACTAGAGTTCTAGTAAAGGAGATCATGAAATTTTTTTTAGAGGTTTTAAAAGAGCTACTGCGGTAGAAAGTAAGTGGCCGGGTTACTTGTTTAGTACAAAGATGTGTCAACTACAAAGATTTTATAAGTGTAAATAACTTGTAATTTCTTTATTCTTCTTTATTGGATTGATTTCATGTGTTTGTCTGTCCCGTAGTTGTTTTATTTTTGAAGAGTTTTTCACAAGACAATATATATCTTGGAACAAATAGGAAACATGTCTGTTAATTTCTCCTATAAAATAACCTCATTTCCTTTCTTCCAGATGAGATAAACACCATAAAACAAACATAAGCCCAACAATAAGATTGATCATACTTGAGAGATTTCCCTTTGAAATGGAAAGCAAAGTACATCCATCAAGAAATCCCACCAAGCATATCAATCCATTCAAATCAGGAAGAATATTCTACTTGACATATATATCACAAAAAAAAAAAATAATAATTAATTTAGAATACTTAGAACTAGTCCTCCACTATTATTATGTAATCCAGTTTTTTTTTTTTTTTTTTTTCGAGAATGTTATCGTTGTTGCGTGTATGTAATGATTGCAAAAAATCTATGTATTAAAATTCAATATTTACATTTAAAAGAGATAATTTCAGTTACCTTCAAAATTGTCACACTTTTACAATGTCTTCCTAAAATTCAAAGTATTCCAATTTGGTGTATCGAATTTTCAATTAGTTGCAATGTTTTCATTCTGTTAGGATTTTCCGTTAAATCCTTTCATATATATATATATATATATAATTTTTTCAAAGATTCAGGTGTGGATATTTTTGCAAATTTTGTAAAATTCTGACTAACGCCTAAATTCTTGTAATTTTTTTTTCCTAAAAAAAGGAGGAGTATTTTGAAAATTTTAACATCCCTTAATCAGGATTTAATAGAAAATCCTAATGGAGGAGAAAAATTGAAAAAAAAAATTAGAAGTTCGATACACTAAATTAAGAAAATTTGACCTTTGGAGAGATATTGCAAGAAGGAAAACAATTCAAGGGGATAAGTGATGTTATATATCCCTATCTAAACAACCAATTATCAAGATTATTACTGAATCAAATTAATTTTTATTACCACATCATTCGAATAGTAAAAAAAGAATGTAACAATGCTATTATGCTATATCAGAAGGCCGTTCTTTTTCTTTTGCACGCACTTATATATGCTCAAAAGAAAAAAAACAAATAAATACATTCCAAGGAAGCGTTCTTCCTAAAAAAAATAGAATACTTAGAACTACTCCTCCATACGTTCTTATGTAATCGTTGTTGCGTGTATGTAATAATGATTGCAAAAAATTATGTATTAAAATTCAATATTTATATGTAAAACAACAAATTATCAAGATTAATTATCACGGAGCCAGAAAGCTAGGGTCCTTTAATTTAAAAAACTTTCATTTATAATGGAAATCTTGAACCAATGGGCTAATGCATGGCCCCATACACTTGTCTTTTTTCATTCTTTCTCTCAGATTGCGTAAACTGTAAGCAGAGCAGTATTTTTTTTCTTTCTTTTTTAATGTTTTGCTAACCGCGTACATACAACCAAAAATCATTTTTCATAAATATGGTTGTAACCTACTGTAGGCCTAGGAAACATCCCAAGCCCATAGGCTCTTAGCCCATATGAACGGTTGGGGTCCGACGGACTCGTAATCAACAGACCAATTAAGAAGCCCACGGGACAACATATTTGCGACCCTTGGCCCAACCGACAGGCCTAGACCATAGATGGCCTCAAAACATTTAGAAAGCATATGCACACATATTCATCGATCATGTATTTAGTGTCATGGTGAAAAGGTATGTCGATAGACTTAAGTTGGCTCACTTACATGACTATGAGCATTAGATAGCGAGCATAGATGAAACATTATGTCCCTTGATACTTATGTGGCAATTGGCATAGTGAGCTACAGAATATGTGAATATTATTTACACGTACAAGTTCTCTTTCTTGTTTGGTTTATGAATTTATGAGCCATTTAGATTGTAAATATTGTGGATATTGTTTTAATAACATGTTCTATCACCGGGAAAAGAATGCTGGACACTCGAGAGCAAAGAAACATGGAACAATTACGTGCATTTCATCTTATATTCGGTGCACAATAGGTATCGAATTTTATTCCAATATGTATTATATTTCTAACATATATATTCATTGTCTCCTTTATTGGTAACAATTTTACAAAATTAAAAAAAAAACCTTTCTTCACAATGAAATTTTTTTATTTAAAATTAAATATGTTTATCTGTTTATGCATGGTTTCTCAACCTCTTGGTGTTGTTTTTATGTTTTTCATTATAATTTATATTATGTCATTAATATGACGCATCACATCTTCCTGGCTGCTAGCTAGTTATTATGCCGAGACTTTGGATCTCAATCTTCAAGCTGGAATTAACCTAATTCTCTCTCGCTCGTGCATCAAATAACAGAAAGAGTCCATGCATCTAAACATTAATTTTTTTTTTTTTTTTTAAAGCTAAAGTTCTTTTGAAATAACTAGCTAGTTACATGCATGGACGTAGATACAACCAAATCTTACTTGATATGGTTATAACCAGGCATGCAAGAGAAAACAAATAAAAAATTGAGGTACATGATCAAACATTAATGACAATTAATAAAAATGAAATTGAGTAATCAAATGATCATTTTCAGCTTTGCTGATCACGATGTAGGTCCACCATCAAGAGCTCTGATCTTGGCTGCTAGCTAGCAAGCATGGCCAGCTAGCTAGGTGCACTTGCCTGAACCCTGTCTAGGGATGTAAGTGCATGGATTGGGACCAGATGGTGGCACCACTCCCCTGAGTGACCTTGTGGCTCCGACCTGTTGAGAAGCTAAGAAGATGACGAAGAGTAATAGGATTGTGGTCATCAGGACTTGTCTATAAGAGACACCCATCGATCCGTGGAGAGGGATGCGGTGGGAAGGTTTTGGCCTGCAGAAGTTTGGAAGGAAGTAAGGTTGGAGTTGGTGTGAGAATGGTGGAGGGAGATGGAGAGCTAGACGTATATATAATATATATATATATTATATAGAGAGAGAGAGAGAGAGGACGAGGACGGGGAGGGAGAGGAGAGGGAGAGAGATGAGAGAGAGAGAGCTTCTTTATGTTGCATGTTCAAAAAAAAAAAAGCTTGGCCGGTGCCTTCAAGGGGGACGTTTACTATATTTTCTCAAGTTGAACGAGCCATTAATGGTTGAAGGTCGAGCCGTGTCGAACAGTGTCGAACCGTGTCGAACGACGAAGACTTGGGTACGTTTATCAAAGTCAAAGCATTGAAAAATATAGGAAATTAATCGGTCTATACTAGATCTTTTCTTCCCCCATGTGAATTATAGATAGGTCAAAGCTTTCACGGTCTGTCAACTGACCGTTATCTTATAACGTACATGTGATTTTTACACGGAATTTTCATTTTCAAAGTATGTGATTCTCATGCATGTGTATTTTAAAAAGTGTATATGAGAATTACTTGTTTTTGAAAACATGCAAATTTAATAGGTTAGATTGGTTGAATATAGGGCTTCTGTGTAAAATGCGATAGGTAGGTAATTTATATTAAAATATTAATTAAATGATTAAATTTATTATTTTTATTAATTTAAATTTTTGAGATGATTCAACTTATATATTATTAGAACATAAATTTTAAATTCAAATTTTAACTCTACAGTTTACTTCTATTTCAATGTTATTCCTACACACAAAAAACAAGTATTAAAGTATTAATTTAAACTATTAAATTTATAATTTTGGGAAAAATATATATATAAAAAAACCTTTAAACTGACAATCGATTTTAAAAAAGTCTCATAAAGTGTCAAGTAGTGAATGTTGACCTCTCAAACTGTCAATATGTGATAAAAATACTACTTTTCAATTTTTTTTTCTTAAAATACCTTAATTTCTTAAAAAAAATCATTTTTTTTTTCGAAAGATAAATTGGGATGGCCGACCCACCCCAAATCCATAACAATTTAAAAATAAATAAATAAATTGGGGTGGCCAATAGGGTGGATCAGCCACCCCCAAAGCCATAGATGGTGGCTCACGACCACCCCCATGCTAAGGGAGGTGGTTTGCAAGCCATCCTGAAGCAAAGGGGGTAGCTCGCAATTACCCCCAAGCCATAGGGAGTGGTCACAAGCCACCCCCAATTAACCAGTTTGGGGGTAACTGAACTATCCCCATAAATTTGTGGGAGTGGTTCACGAGTCATTTCTAACCCTCTAACCCCTTGGAGGTAGCTGATCTACCCCCATTTGGTGGACGGTCACCCTCAAAGTTTAATATTATTTTTTATTTTTTAATTTGAGATTTTATTTATTTTTAAGAAACTAACGGTATTTTACAAATAAAAAAAAAAATTAAAAAATAATGTTTTTATTACGTATTGACAGTTTGAGTTGTTGACATCTATCACGTAAAATTTCATAAAACTTTTTAAAATCAGCTGTCACTTCAATAAGCTTTTCTATATTTATTATTATTATTTTCTATATGCTTAAACTCTAATATATAACTGTTTCGAAAAGTATTTGCTAAACTTAAAAGTAGCTGGGAATAAGTGCGCCATATACTTGGATCAGTTGAGTTAAACAATAAAAGAGTACTAAAAAGAAAATTCAAGCAGAATTTAGCTTTAATTCTTCCACCGTAAACAACATTAATTGCTGACTTCAACCGTAAACAACATTGCTATCTACTCCCATGATTATGACTCCCACAGTAACATTCCTCAGTTGGAACGACAGTTCTGGTCCTTTTACAACTCCAATTTAGAACACGTCATGACTTGTGCCAATGAATGGTCCGGTCCGTTTATGAGAGACTTCAGCCATGTCCGTTGTCCATACAACGGAACTCTTTTTCTTTTTGCCTTTTATGTGAATTTATTAAGCTTGACACTCACAATCACAAATACCATGACAAAAACTTCAAGTATTGAAGTCTTTGTTATAAACCATAGACGTTCATCAATTACGGTTGAAGTTTGAAAAAAAAAAAATTACTATCGAAGTTTATTAGAGTTCTGGATCTGGTAAAAAAGATCAGAAGAATTTTTTAGAGGTTTTGAAAGGATTAGTTACTGCGGTAAAAAGCAAATAGGTCACTTGTTTAGTATAAGGATGTGTCAATTATAAAGATTTTGTAAGTGTGAACAACTTGTAATTTCTTTATTTTTTTTTAGTGGATTGACTTAATATGTTTGGTTGTCGTGTAGTGATTTTACTTTTAAAGAATTCTTCAAAAGGTTTCACTTCGTCACCAAATTACTTGTATTGATCATTTTAATGCTTTCTTCATATTTGATGGATGTTTATGTGGTTTACATTTATAAACACATATTCAACCCCCTTTTTAGGTGTTAGTGGAGTCTTGAGCTATTATTTTCATGAGTAATGTTAAATGTCATTTTTATGTCCATTTTGTTTTACTCAAAATGATGTGGCTTTTAAAATCATTATTGACTTTGTGATAGATCATTATTGAATTTTAATCTCATGGTAAATTTAAAAGTCACATTATTTTCGGAGTGACACAAGAAAAACATTTAACATTACTCTATTTTCAATAACCATTTACAAGCTTGGAAAATGAATGTCGTCGTACTCATCGAAAATCCCAAAAAAAAAAAAAAAAAAAAAAAAACAAATGGCGTATAATTTGTTTTTATACGCTAATAATTAAAGACATTCACATCCTTGTGAATTCAATACAGATCAAGATATCCTACAATTTATTTAAAAGTATAGATTCTTAAATTATGTAAATTCATGTTTTTTTTACATTAAACGACTTGAAAAATGTTACATATTAAAAAGATAGCATGTTTTCAAAGCAGCAAAAAAAAAAAAATTTCATTTCAAAATACTTCCTTCTCTTTTGAAGAGACGTTTCTTTTTTAATAAAACAAAAGACATTTTTTTTTAATTCAAAGCTTTTCTATGGCATAAATTACAAGAACATGATGAAATTATATTAAATTCTCATTAGTCACATGTCACATTTTTAATAGATAACATTTTTCGAGTCGTTTGATGTAAAAAATGTATGAATTTATGTAATTTAATTTGAGAATCTACACTTTCAAAGAAATTGTAGGGGATTCTTATCCTCTATGAATAGAATAATTTGAGTAGATAATGTGATTTGATTAGGATCAAGTTTGATTATAATTAAACCTATAAGATTTGGTTATGATTAAGGAGAGATTAGAATTAATCAATTACAACAAATCTCTAAATCAAATTCATTAATATATTCTAACAAATGTGAATATGCTATATCAACGTCTCTTTATATAAATATATAAGTCTGGTCAAGTCGCAACCCTTGAATTAGACCAAAAAAAAGTCGCAACCCTTGCTTTAGCGACCGCCCTGACCTGATTCCCAAACTTCTTTTCGATTTTGATTCCCACCGGGGCGCACGCGGGACCCTCCTCACCATCGAATAGAAAACAAAGTGCAAATCTTTTAAGCGGCGATTCTGAATAATTCCAAATTGATGGAAAACATTGATCAATATGTAAACAGTAAACCTTAGCCCCTAAAAAATAATTTTATAAGGATGTCTTGTTATACAATGTTCATGCACGCACAGGGCTGTTTCCGATCCGGGCTCGGCTCAAATATATAAATCACTCTATAGATCGAGCTCAAACTTGAATCGAGTTTTAAAAGAAGTACGTTTGAATTCGACTTAATTATTAAGAAACTAGCCATATATATTAATTAATATAATATGGAGCTCCATTAATGTCCAACAAAAGAGGCACAATTAACAGCACCTAGCCTTTTTATAGATGTGAGATCGATGTGGGGAATTAACCAATCTTAATTTGTTCCTCTTTGGTGTGGAACGAACTGCCGCATTCAAGTGCATGCAGTTGAAAAACATGAGAAAAAAAGGCATGGGAATCAGAATTCCTTTGACGCTGCCCGCACACGTCTCAGACCGGCCTTAAACCAATATTACAGCACCTAATTCCTCATCCACATCATCCATCTTCATTCCTTCCACTCTACCTAGCTAGCCGACAAAACAACTCAGATAGATTAGGAGTACTAAACCATACTAAATGGTAAATCCTTTCTATAGTTTAAGAGTGGTAAGTTACTCACAAAAAAATAAAAAAATCTAATTATATAGTTTTGTACTACCTATTCAATATTTTAATTAATTAACTTAACCATGTGTCATAATATTATATACTATAGTTAATATACACAAACATGTTAATCATTAAGCATATAATTATATATATAGTTAAATATGTTATAACTAGTTAATAGTTATCCGAGTCCAGCCAAATGAGTTGAGCTTAACTTATTAGTATTATCCGAGCCGTACCGAATTTATACGAGTATATATGACGCATGACGGGGAGGGATTTCGAAGAAAAAAGATAAAGAACACATAAAATAAAGATAAATCTTGCGTTAATTCAGAGTCTCACCGAAATAACGAAGAGGAAGAGGTTGAACCAAAATTTCACTGGTCTTGGCAGAGTCTCACCACCAAAAGAGAAGAGAAATAACATCTCAAACAAAATATCTGTTTTTTCATTCATCATAATCTGTCTCTCTAGGAGCACAAAAAAAATACTTAAATAGACATAGAAACCCTAACCTCTCTAGGAGCACAAAAGAATACTTAAATAGACATAAAAACCCTAACCCTAAACTAACTGACTTTTAGGCCAAGCCTATTATTGAATTATAAAATAATACAACTCTTAAAAATAATTCTAATCCTAATTTGACTGACTTTGGGCCAAGCCCATCAATGAATTACTAATCTTAGAAATACTAATGCCCTAAATAATTAATAAAACTTAAATAAATCTAAAGATCCAATATTCTTTCTTCATTCTGCATCAATATATCATTTAATATTCAAGCAATGTTCACGAACGACTAATTTATTATTTAAACCGATACTGAATTGATTTTAACCGGGCTGAGCAAAATTAAGTTTCCGAACGGCTTGGCTCATCATTTAACGTATGTAACTGTATGAATGCATGGCAATTATGATGAGGGTGGAGCACTTGTGGTAGATAAAAGCAGGTACCATTCATATTTTGACGAGTAATTTACTTTTTACATTTATTTCATATTGATCGAAGTGACGTGTTTAAAGTGACTAACAATATCAATCATTTAAAAACAAAAAAAAACAAAAATATTAATTACTTAGGTTAGTATAAAATTAGTATAATAAATGAATTTCAAGAATAGTATTCCATGGCATCAAACTATTGTTTTTGTTGGATCAGTGGAAGACAATTAATATTCGTTTTTGTTGGATCGGTGGAAGACAATTACTATTGTTGATTCCTTTCTTTTTGTTCGGCAAACAGATATCTCTCGTGATAACATGAGGGCACGCATGTAATTTTAAGAAATTCTTCGATCGGGTTATCTCCCTATAAATAAATTGGAAGGACATTTTCTTCGTCGTCTACAACAACGAGAGGCAAGTAAAAATGCTCCACGTAGCAATGAAAGTAGTGCTTTTCCTGTCGACCATAATCATGCACGCATATGTGTCAGTCTCTCTATCTACGCTCAATTCGGCCACCTACATGAGTACTCAAAGCGCCGTCGTGGGTCACAAGGTGGCTCCTTCGGTGGAGTCACCGAAGAGGGTTCCTGTACCTCCATCGGCACCCAATCCGGACACACATATACCCCATGAAAGTGCCGCCGTGGATCAAAAAGCTGCTCCTTCTCTCGAGTCATGGAAGAGGGTTCGTGTACCTCCATCGGCACCCAATCCAGCCAAACCAGGCCCCTTCATGCCCCCCTCAACACCCGGTCAAGGCAACGGAAGTTAAGCCTGGTTTAGTGTCACTTATTATTTTGTGTTGTCTTTTGTTTGATTTGCAGTGGCTTTGATAGTGGTTGTAATTTGTTAAAAGCTGATGCTGTATTAATTAGCTGAGGCTTAGTCTTGTTATGCAGAGGGATGCATGATATCATAAGGTTTGTTAGATTAATATACAAAAAATATAATATATTTTTCGTATATTTTATATTTGGTTAATATTGTAATATTATATATTTGATTATATGAACGTTGACAAACATCAAGTAAATGAACACAATGTAATTCTAAAGGCCCTTTAAAGTGGTGAATGTAAGTGTCTAACATCAAACTACTCGTAATTTCTTGTGTCTCTTTCTCTTTTCAAGATTTGATTACAATCAACCCTAAATATAGAATATTACAATATTAATCAAATATAAAATATACAAAAAAATATATTATATTTTCCGTATATTTTAACAAGATTGATATATAAAATGATAATGGTGGGAGTCTTTGTTTGAAGTTGATGGTGTTTAGGCAGCTCATTGTGATCCCATTTTTTACTTGAGTGTTTGGTTGTATAGTCGTTTTGTTTGTTTAATAAAAGGTGCTTATTCTTCCAAAGTGTTACTTATTATTTTTGTGGGTTAAGTGCTAATAGTACTAGGGCTTTAGTCCCCCATTCCTGCTTATTCCTGCTTACAATGTTCTAGTTACTATACGTTTGGTATGTGAAATAATTATTTCATTAAAAAAAATTAATATCTTTTATTAAAAATGAAATAAAATAATTTTAGTGTTAAAAATATATGTATATTTTAATATTTAAAATCTCATACTCATAAAAAATAATTATTTTTTAAATTAAATTTAGCTACTTTACAGTGATGTAAAGTAGGAGGAAGAAAAGAACGAAAAAGAGAGGATTTTTTATTTTTATTTTTTTTAATTAAATGAAAAAAAAAAAAAGGCTACAAGGGAGAAAAAGAGAGGATTGGAGAAGACGACTTCTATTCTCTTTTGGTTGAAAAATAAAAAGAATGATGACCCAACACATAAACACAAGAAAAACCAACCTGCGGAACTAACTACAAACTAACTACAGCCGTTATAATAGAAAATTAGTCAGCCATCCCACCATACAAGTCTAGTCAGATATTCAGTTAGACAAGCTCTACAGGTCAGCATATAAACAATGAGTAATGATTGCGCATCTATTCTATATTCTTCTTGAGATCCTTTTGGTACATATAGAATAACTTTTTTATATTTTGAAAAGAGCAAGTAAGCTCTAACTTATGTTTAAAAATGAAAAAGTTAATCCATGTGTACTATAAAGACCCTAAAAAAGACAAAATAAATATACAAGCATTATTCATATACTATAAATAGAAACGGCATGTAGGGGTGAAAAGGCTGTTGCGGTTAGCGGTTATTGGCTATAACCGCAACCGTCTTAAGCGGTTACTCTAAAACCGTAACCGCCACCGCACCGCCTAGAGTAGTTAGCAGTTATGTAATAACTACCGGTTAGCGGTTATAAAACGTAAAATTGCTCCGCTATAACCACTTTTGATAAAATTGGGTATTTTTGGGCTTGTTTTGAATTTTGGACCGATTTTTGAATTCATTTGATTTTTTTGCCCAAACGTGTACACGTCGCTCTTTTGTGTTGCCATGTCGATTGATTGAAATTTCGGCGACATGTACCTCTTAACACCTTCTAATTGCAGTTTTCGGCTATTCGGCCGCTTCAATTTCGACGGCGTCGTTTCAGGTACCTCTTTAATTTCGCCCTCGTGAGCAGAATCTTCATGGGCTCCATTTTCGTAGACCTTGCCGCAAAGTTGGGCGGTGTCGAAGTGACAAATCTTAGCGTTGAAGGACGGCTCAGTGATGATGATGTTGTTGCTCTTAATGTGGTTGTGCACTAAGCTCATGTTTTGGGCGGAGTTGTTGTGAAAGTAATCGAGGCCGTGGGCCAAATCCGTGGATATTTGCATTCTAGACATCCATGTTGAGAGCACAGAGTAGTTGTTGTTCTTGGGGTTTCGCTAACAGGCCGTGAGATTTGCACCATCAACGAAGTCGTAGACGAGAAAAATGTGGTCGTCGGAGGTGGAAGCGCCGAGGAGCTTCATGAGGCTGAGGTGGTGGCTACAGCAGATAATGGCAAGGCGTTGTTTAAGCTGGGGCATTTGGATCTTGCAGCGGAACTTGCGCTGAGTGTTGAGAGAGTGAGGGAGAGAATCAAAGAACAGAGATGAGAGTAGAACTGGTCCAACTGGAGAACCTTAAGCCCGATGACGCGTAGACACTTGGAGCTGATTTTGGGCTGCGCCACTGCCGCGCTGAGTGTTGAGAGAGTGAGGGAGAGAATCAAAGATGAGGAGACAAAGATGAGAGATGAGAGGAGATCTCACTTAGGGCTGCCTAACAATGCGTGACGGCGTGAGACTTGGGGCTGATTAAAATCAACCCTAAGTCAAACGACGTCATGTCGTTTGGGTTATATATATATATATATATTAAAAAGCGGTTAGCGGTTATAACCGTTAACTGTCTATACCAAAATTACTAACCGTTCCGCTTAAAGTGGTTAGTGATTTTTTTCTCCAACCACATTAAAGGCGGTTATGTGGTTAGCGATTAGTGATTTTAAGCAATTAGTAGTTGGTATGACAATTATAACCACATGCCTTTTCAGCCCTAACGGCATGTATATGTCAGCATTTTGTAGCTGTTGATAGCTAGGAAGTTCACTAACTTGGCCATCACCACTGACTAAAAACTTTTGGAACAATGAATCTCGGTCGAAAAAGAGCAGGCTACGTTATATACGTACGCGCATCACCAATACATTGCAACAGTCATTTTGACAGAAGCTTTTACTCATGGAGCTATATATATATATATACTATAAAGTACTATTAGAACAAAATTGAGGTTCATAAAGAAGCTATCATATTCATATCCGATTTAAGTTGGACCAGTTTTTTTTTTTTTTTTTGAGATTCTATAATATGGGACTTTATGTTCAAGTCACATCACATAATCGGAAAAAGTAAGTTCCATAAAATATTTGTCCCTTTTATTTATTTTTTTTTGAAAAAGCAAATTCCACGAATTGCCCTGACAAATCTAACATTAATTAGAATGTGCGACTTGCCCAACCATTAGAATATGGTACCTTATTTGTTTGATAAATTTCTTTACTTATTAACAAAACAGTACACCTTTACGCAATATCAAAGTGCGCACTTTACTTTTATTTATTTTTTTTTTAAAGGTTTTTTGATCAAAATCATCGTCCCATGGATTGACAGTAGATTGAGGGATTATCGTACGTGCGAGTGTTTTTTCGACTTGTGAGTACCAGAACGCTTTTCTTTTTATTTTCTTTTTTGTTTTACACGCATACCTCTGTAGTAAATGAGGAAAAGAAAAGAAAATAAAATCACATTTCAAGGAAGCTTACTTAATTCCTACAATATAACCTGTCCGTCACGGATAAAATATGTACATATTTTTATTTAATATTTAGAGGCAAATATAAGGAGAGTCGAGAGTCATTTTTTCATTGATTTTAGCCTAAATTAATCTAATCAAATGTTTAACTAACTAATTTTGGTAGATGGGGGGGGGGGGAAGGAGGGCAATACTGAGGGTGCCTTTTCCAATCTCTCTTACTAATCATCATTTAACAATGTTACGTATATAAATTATGAAAAATGCTGCTAGAGTATTGCAGTTTTTATTATAAATTTTCTTACAAATTGATATGATAATTTATAATTTGTGAAATAACTAAAAGTGAATTATCTAATTAATTAGATAAGGATTTCTAACAATTTTTTTGCCTAAATTACTAGCACATGTGAGAAAGCTCACATGGGACCAACCAGCTGTCCAAGTATGTGGTTAGGCAGTCCAAAATTTATTTGGACAGGTGGATCCATATGCATGCGCTCTCTCAGAATGTACAGCCACATCCCATTTGGGTAGGAAATTGCTAGAGATTTCAATCCAATTAAATTAATAAGTCAAATTTTTTGCTTAATCATTTTGCTAATTATGAATTGTCATGACAGTTTGCAATAAAACTTATAGTAAAAATTGTAGTACCCTAACAGAATTCATTAACTATAGATCACCCCCTCATGTTACCGAATTTAGGCCTTACATTGAAAAGCTTGAAAAATTCCACCTATTTATGTATAGTTTCCTGGTTTACGTCCTTTACAAACATATATACGACATCTTGGTAGCGTCTCTTATAGTAGAACGAAGACCACCCAAAAAATTTCACGTCGTCTGCATACAAATGACCATAACTTTTTATTAACATGTCATTTAATTTTAAAACGACATTAAAAAATTCGGCTACCTGGAACCTAATTCTCTCTCTCTCGTGCATCAAATAACAGAAAAAGTCCATCAAAAAAATAAATTTATTTTTTAATTAGCTAAAGTTCTTTTGAAATAACCAGTTACATATGCATGATGCATGGACGTACATATATACAACCAAATCTTTACTTGAGATGGTTGTAATTAACAAGGCAAGAGGAAAACAAATTAATAGAAAATTGAGGTACATGAAACATTAATGACAATTAATTAATAAAAATGAAATTGAGTAAAAGACCATTTCCAGCTTAGTTAGATCACCATGCGTAGGTCCAGTACGATCAAGAGCTCTGATCTTGCATGGCTGCCAGCATGGCCAGCTAGGTGCGCTTGCCTGAACCCTGTTTAGGGATGTAAGTGGATGGATTGGGAGCAGATGGTGTCACCACTCCCCTGAGGGACTGGAATTGCTCTCTCACTGACCTTGTGGCTCCAAGCTGTGAAGAATTAGCTAAGAAGATGACGAAGAGTAATAGGATTGTGGTGAGGACTTGTCTATAAGAGACACCCGCCATCGTGAGAATGGTGTGAGAATGGTGGAGGGTTTTGGCCTGCAGAAGTTTGAAAGGAAATAATTAAGGTTGGGAGTTGGTGTGAGAATGGTGGAGGGATATGCAGAGCTAGACGTTATATATATATAGATCAGAGAGAGAGCTTCTCTATGTTACGACGTAGTTTCAAGGGGGACGGGTTTACGAAATTTTCTCAAGTTGAACGAGCCATTGGTTGAAGGTTGAACCGTGTCCAATGTATCAAATTAACACGCTATTGCTGACGTCGAAGACTTGCGTTTACGCATGGAATTCATGTATTTGGTTTACTAATTATCGAGGTCAAAGTATTCAAAAATTAATGGAAAAAATTCACTTACTTCTTTCAAACTATCATTTAATTGATAATGTCTTTCTAAACTTTCATTGTGACAATGTCATTCCCAAACTACTAAACAATTGTCAATGTTCCTCCTAAAGATGAAAATACCCTTAATAAAATATAATTTTTTTTTTAAAAAAAAAAAACTAAAAATGAGATATGTAGGTAATTATGTTAAAATATTAATTAAATGATTAAATTTATAATTTTTTTATCAGCTTAAATTTTTAAGATGATTCAACATATATATTATCAGAGCATAAATCTTAAATTCAAATGTTGACTCTACAGTTTACTTCTATTTCAATGTTGATCCTACACACAAAAAACAAGTATTAAAGTATTAATTTAAATGATTAAATTTATAATTTTGGAAAAAAAATATAAAAAAGTCCTCGGAACTAGCTAACGACTGATTTTTAAAAAAACCCTTGAAGTGTCAAGTGGTTGATATCGATCCCTCAAACTGCCAATATGTGATGAAAATGTCATTTTTTTTTTTAAAAAAAAAAAAACTCCTAAAATACTCTTAATTTCTTAAAAAAAAAATAATCATTTTTTTTTAAAAAAAAAAAAAGAAATTGGGGTGGCTGATCCACCCCAAACCCAAAACAATTTAATAAAAATAAAAATAAATTGAAGGTGGCTCGCGGCCACCCCATGTTAAGGGGAGCGGTTTGTGAGCCACCCCCAGGCAAAGTGGGGTGGCTCGCGACTACCCCTAAGCCATGGAGGGTGGCTGCAAGCCACCCCCAACCAGTTTAGAGGTGGTTCACGAGCCATCTTCAACCCTCTGGCCCTTTGGGGGTGGTTGATTCAACTTTATATCGTGGACAGTCATCGGCCCCCAAAGTTTTATTTTTATTTATTTTTAAGAAATTAATGGTATTTTAGAAAAAAAAAATTAAAAATAATATTTTTATCACATATTGATCTTTGAGTAGTCAAAATTCACCACTTGAAATTTTATGAAATTTTTTTAAAGTTGACTATCAATTTAAGAGGCTTTTTTATATTTATTCCTATAATTTTCTATTGGCTTAGACTTTAGTATATGGTTTCGAAAAGTATTTGCTAAACTTAAAAGTAGCTGGGAATAAGTGCCATATATTTGTATCAGTTGTGTTAAACAATAAGAAAGTACTAAAAAGAAAATTCAAGCAGAATTTAGCTTTAATTCTTCCACCGTAAACAACATTGCTGTCTACTCACATGATTATGACTCCCACAGTAAAATTCCTCAGTTGGAACGACAGTTCTGGTCCTTTTTACAACTCCAATTTAGAAAACGTCATGACTTGTGCCAATGAAGTCTCTCATGAGAGTCTCTCATGAGAGACACTCACGATCACAAATACCATGACAAAAACTTCAATACCTGAAGTCTTTATTATTAACCGTAATCGTTCATCAATTACGTCAAAGTTTATTAGAGTTTCGGTAAAGAAGATGAAGAAGGGTTTTTCAAAGGTTTTGAAAGCACTAGTTACTGATAGAAAGTAAGTAGATTATTTGTCTAGTACAAAAATGTATTAATTATAAAGATTTTGTAAATGTGAACAATTTGTAATCTCTTTATTTTGTTTTTAGTGGATTGACTTCATATGTTTAGCTATTCCGTAGTAGTTTTACTTTTGAAGAGTTCTTCAAAAGATTTTCACTTCGTCATCAAATTACTTGTGTTGATTGTTTTAATGCTTTCTTTATATTTAGTGGATGTTTATGTAGTTGCTAAATTTTAAATTTCGCATTGCATTTATAAACACATATTCAACCCCCTTTCTAGGTGTTAGTGGAGTCTTGAGCTATTATTTTCAGGAGTAATGCTAAATTTCATTCTTATATCCTTCTTGTTTTATTTAAAAAATTATGTGACGTTTAAAATTATTATTGAATTTGTGATAGATCATTATTAAATTTTGATCCAATAGTAAATTTAAAAGCCACATTATTTTTGGAGTGACACAAAAATGATATTTAACATTACTCTGTTTTCGGTAACCATTTACAAGCTTGGAAAACGAATGTCATACTCATTGAAAAACCCCCCCCCCAAAAACCCCCCTAAAAAAAAAAAAAAAAAAAAAAAAATGACTATAATTTGTTTTTATAGGCTAATAAAGAAATTCACATCCTTGTGAATTGATATTCTTATTTATAAGAAAATTGGGGTGAATAAGCATAATAATCAAATCTAATTATAATCAAATTTATAAGATTTGATTACCATGAAAGATATTACAATCAATTACAAAAATATTTAAATCAAATCCTCTAATATATTCCAACACATGTAAATATGATATATTAAAGCTTTAGCAACCGCCGTTACCTGATTCCCAATCTTCTTTTCGATTTTGATTCCTACCCGGGCGCTCGCAGGACTTCGATCGTCACCATCGAAGAGAAAACAAAGTGCAAATCTTTTATTGAATAAAAAAAAAATAAGTGCAAATCTTTTATGCGGCGAATGGGAATAATTCCAAATTGAATGCAAATCTTTTATGCGTCAAAGGATGTCTTGTTATCCAATATTCATGGACAGGGCCAGCTGTTTCCGAGCCGGACTGGGCTCAAATATATCACTCTCTAGAGCTCAAACTCGAATCGAGTTTCAAAAGAAGTATGTTCGAATTAGACTTAATTATTAAGAAACTAGCCATATATATTAATTAATATAATATGGAGCTCCATTAATGCGGCCCAACAAAAGAGGCACAATTAACAGCTCTTTTTATAGATGTGAGATCGATGTGGGGAATTAACCAATCTTAATTTGTTCCTCTTTGGTGTGGAACGAATTAACTGCCGCATTCAATTCAAGTGCATGCATTGCAGTTGAAAAACATGAGAAAAAGGGCATGGGAATCAGAATTCCTTTGACGCTGCCCCCACACTTCTCAGGCGTTAAACCAACATTACAGCACCTAATTCCTCCTCCACATCATCCATCCTCATTCCCTAGCTAGCTAGCCGACAAAACAACTCAGATAGATTAGTAGTAAACCATACTAATTAAATGGTAAATACTATCTACAGTTTAAGAGTGGTAAGTTACTAACAAAAAAAAATAATAATAATAATAAATAAATAAAATCAATATAGTACTTATATAGTTTTGTACTACCTATTCAATATTTTAATAATTAATAAACTTAACCATGTGTCATAATATTATATACTATAGTTAATATACACTAACATGTTAATCATTAGGCATATAATTATATATATAGTTAAATATGTTATAACTAGTTAATAGTTATCCGAGTCCAGCCCAACGAGTCGAGCTCAACTTATTAGTATTATTTGAGCCGAACCAAATTTATACTAGTATATATCATTTAATATTTGAGTAGTGTTCACGAGCAACTTATTTATTATTCTAATCGATACTGAGTTGATTTTAATCGGGTTAAACAGAGTTGAGTTTCCGAACGGCTTGGCTCATCATTTAACACATGTAACTATATGAAGGCATGGTGATTATGATGAGGGTGGAGCACTTGTGGTAGATAAAAACAAGTACCATATTTTGTACAAGTAATGTTACTTTTTATATTTATTTCATATTAATTGATGTGACTGTTTTAAGTGACTAAGAATATCGGTTATTTAAAAAGTATATATATATTAATTACCTAGGTCGGTATAAAATTAATATAATAAATGAATGTTAAGAACAGTACTATTCCATGGCATCAAACTGCTTGTTCCTGGCATTGCATGACTTTCATATAAGCAGGGGCAGCTCAACCCTTAGGTGAATTAGGCGGCTGCCTAAGGCCTCCAATTTAATAAGGCCCCTAGTTAATAAATATTTTTCAAAAAAAAAAAGCCCTAATTATGGTAAATATTTTCTAATTAAGTCCCCCAATTAATAAATATTAATAAAGATTTATTCCATAAAAAAATATTTAAGGCCCTAATTATAGTAAATATTCTCTATTTAAGGCCCCAATGAATAAATATTAATGATGATTTATTCCATAAAAAAAAAATTAAGGCCCTAATTATAGTCAATATTCTCTAATTAAGGCCCCCAATTAATAAATATTGATGATATTGATGGTTTAGAAATATTTTCAGAACTAAAAATTTTAAAAGAAATTTTACAAATAGAAGAAAGTGCTCCAATTGACACATTAAATTATATAAAAATACTTGATTATTTTTCTAATGCATGTATTGCTTATACAATTTTATTGACAATGCATGTTATTCTGAAAAAAGAAATTTTTCAAAATTAAAATTGATAAAATCTTATCTAAGATGAACAATATCACAAAAAAGATTAAAATGAATAACCATATTATCAATTGAAAATAAAATGTTAAAAAATTTGAATATAAAACTTGAATAAGTCATTTTGCATTTAAAAAAATAAGAATAATAATTTTTAAATAAAAATATAATATTAAATTAATATTTAAAATTGTTTTAAAAAAATAAAAGGCTTCAATTAATTTTATCGCATTCGCACCCAAAATGTATCAAGTCGGCGTTGCATGTAACGCAGTACTGAGGTTATCCATTGGTTATCCATTGGTTGCCTTACGGCCCTTACCAGTCACAATTCGATGGTCAAAGTGACAATTAGTATTGTTTTTGTTGGTTCGATGGAAAACAGTTAGTATTGTAGATTCCTTTCCTTTTGTTCGGCAGAAAGATATCTCTGATATTGTGGGGCACGCATGTCTCTCATAATGTGAGGGCACGCATGTAATTTTAAGAAATTCGAAGGACGTTATCTCCTGGCCTACAAATTCGAAGGACATTGTCATCGTCGTCTGCAACAGCGAGAGGCAAGTAGAAAGAAGGACGTTATCTCCTGGCCTATAATTTCGAAGGACATTGTCATCGTCGTCTACAACAACGAGAGGCAAGTAAAAATGCTTTACGTAGTGACGAAAGTAGTGCTTTTCCTGTTGAGCATAATCATGCACGCATATGTCTCAGTCTCTCTATCTGCGCTCAATTCCGCCACCTACAGTCAAAGCGCCGCCGTGGGTCACAACGTGGCTCCTTCGGTGGAGTCACCGAAGAGGGTTCTTGTACCTCCATCGGCACCCAATCCGGGCACATACATACCCCATGAAAGTGCCGTCGTGGATCAAAAAGCTGCTCCTTCTCTCGAGTCACGGAAGATGGTTCGTGTACCTCCTTCGGGACCCAATCCAACCTATCCTGCAGGCACCTTCATGCCCCCCTCAACACCCGGTCAAGGCACCGGACTTTAAGTCCTCGTTTGATGTTACTTATTATTTTTTATTGTCTTTTGTTTCTTCTGCACTGGTTTTAATTTGTTAAAAGCTGATGTTGTATTAGCTGAGGCTTGGTCTTGTTCTGCAGAGGGATGGTATAAGGTTGATAGAATGATAGTGGTGAGAGTCTTTGTTAGAAGTTGCTGGCGTTAGCTAGGCAGCTCCCATTTTTCACTCGAGTGTTTGGTTGTAATATCGTCGTTTGTTTGTTTAATAAAATGTTCTTATTCTTCCACCCCCCCCCCTCCCCCCCTAAAAAAAAGATAACTTATTATTTTTGTGGGTTAATTAAGTGCTAATAGTACTAGGGTTTTGGTCCCCTATTCCCGCATCTAGTATTTTAGTTAGGATACGTTTAGTATACGGAATAACTATTTCATTATAAAAAAATAATAATATTTATTGAGAATGAAATAAGTAAAATAAAATAGTCTTGATGTTAAAAATATACGAATATTTTACTACTTAAAATAATAATTTTCATAACAACGAAAAAATAATTATTCTTTAAATTCATATGTCTATTTAAAGTAAGAAAGAAGAAAAGACTGAATACGAGAGGATTGGAGAAGACGACTTCTAATCTCTTCTGGTTGAAAAATGAATGGTTGAATGTTACAAAGAATGATGACTCAATATACATATACTAGATTAATAACCAACGGAACTAAGTACTACAAACTAACCACAGCTGTTATAACAGAAAATTAGTCAGCTATCCAACTATACAAGCCTAGTCAGATATCCAGCTAGACAAGCTCTACAGGTCAGCATATATATGTACAATAAACAGAAACTGTAAATGTCAGCATCTTGTAGCGCTGATAAGAAGTTCACTGACTTGGCCATTACCACTGAATAAAAACTTTTGGATCCAGTTTATATGCTTTAAAAAAACCTATCATATTGATATCCAATTTAAGTTGGGCCAGTTTTTTTTTTTTTTGGGAAAAAGCAAATTCCACGAAATGCCCTGACAAAAAATGTTTCATAAATTTTTTTACTTTTTTTTCTAAATCATAAATTTTTTTACTTATTAACAAACAGTACACCTTTACGCAATATCAAAGCACTTTACTTTTAATTTTTTTTAAAGGTTTTTTTATCAAAATCATCGTCTTGTGGATTGGCAGTAGATTGAGGGATTACCGTACGTGCGAGTGTTTTTTCGACTTGTGTGTACCAGAACGCTTTTTTTTTTTTTACAAGCATATATACCTCTCTAGTAAATGAGGAAAAGAAAAGAAAATAAAATCACATTTCAAGGAAGCTTAATTACTTCCTAAAATATAGAACATGTCCGTCACTATTTTTACGTTGTTGTTATTGCGTGTATGTAATGATTGTATAAAAATCTTTGTATTAAAATATTTAATATGTATACAACAATCAATTATCAAGATTATCACGGATAACATATGTACATATTTATATTTAATATTTAGAGGCAAATACAAGGAGAGTCGAGAGTCATTTTTTCATTGATTTTAGCCTAAATTAATCTAATCAAATGTTTAACTAATTTTGGTAGATGGAGAGTGACCGAGGGGGGGAGGGTGAGGGTGCCTTTTCCAATCTCTCTTAATAATCATCATTTAACAATGTTACGTATATAAATTATGAAAAATGCTGCTAGAGTATTGCAGTTTTTATTATAAATTTTCTTACAAATTGATATAATAATTCATAAAATAATTAAAAGTGAATGATTCAATTAATTAGATAAGGATTTCTAACAATTTTTTTTGCCCAAATTAATTACTAGCACATGTGAGAAAGCTCACATAGGACCAACTAGTTGCCCAAGTATATGGTTGGGCAATTCGAAATTCATTTGGACAGGTGGATCTATGTGCATGTGCTCTCTCAAAATGTAAGGTCGAATCCCATTCAAATAGGAAATTGCTAGAGATTTCAATCCAATTAAATTAATAAGTCAGATTTTTTGTTTAATCATTTTGCTAATTATGAATTGTCATGTTAGTTTGCAAGGAAATTTATAGTAAAAATTATAGTACCCTAACAGCACTCATAAACTATGGATCACCCGCTCATGTTACCAAATTTAGGCAATTTCTTTACATTGAAAAGCTTGAAAAATTCCACCTATTTATGTATAGTTTCCTGGTTTACGTCCTTTACAAACATATATACGATATCTTGGTAGCGTCTGTTATAGTAGAACGACGACCATCCAAAAAATTTCACGTCGTCTGCATACAAATAACCATAACTTTTTATTAACATGTCATTTAATTTTAAAACGACATTAAAAATTCGGTTGCCTGGATCCTAATTGTCTCTCTCTCTTGTGCATCAAATAACATAAAGAGTCCATCAAAAAAATAAATTTATTTTTTAATTAGCTAAAGTTCTTTTGAAATAACCCGTTACATATGCATGATGCATGGACGTACATATATACAACCAAATCTTTACTTGATCAGATGGTTGTAATTAACAAGGCAAGAGGAAAACAAATAAATAAAAAATTGAGGTACATGAAACATTAATGACAATTAATTAATAAAAATGACATTGAGTAAAAGATCATTTCCAGCTTAGTTAGATCACCATGCGTAGGTCCAGTGCATGCGATCAAGAGCTCTGAGCTAGGTGCACTTGCCTGAACCGGGCGGTTTAGGAATGTAAGTGCATGGATTGGGACCAGATGGTGGCACCCCTTCCCTGAGGGACTGGAATTGCTCTCTCACTGACCTTGTGGCTCCAAGCTGTGGAGAATTAGCTAAGAAGATGACAAAGAGTAGTAGGATTGTGGTGAGGACTTGTTTGTAAGAGAGACCCATCGTGAGAATGGTGTGAGAATGGTGGAGGGTTTTGGCCTGAAGAAGTTTGAAAGGAAATAATTAAGGTTGGGAGTTGGTGTGAGAATGGTGGAGGGAGATGGAGAGCTAGACGTTATATATATATAGATCAGAGAGAGAGCTTCTCTATGTTACGACGTAGTTTCAAGGGGGGCGGGTTTACTAAATTTTCTCAAGTTGAACGAGCCATTGGTTGAAGGTTCAACCGTGTCCAATGTATCAAATTAACACGCTATAGCTGACGTCGAAGACTTGCGTTTACGCATGGAATTCACGTATTTGGTTTACTAATTATCAAGGTCAAAGTAATTGAAAAATTAATATATATAGGAAAATATTAATCGCTCTAAAACAAATAAAGAGGTCTAAAAATTAATATATATAAAGGACAAAGTTTTCAATCACAGTTTTATTCAATTGACAGTAGTTATCTTAAGACATGTGATTCTCGATCGGATTAACAAATTAAATTAAAGTAAGATTAATGAAGTATGTGATTGTTACATGTAAAAAATACAAGTAAAAATTACGTGTTTTAGAAATTTGTTAATTTAATATACTAGATTATGACCACTCCCACCGTAAAATTCCTCAGTTGGAACAGTTCTGGTACTCCTTTTTACAACTCCAATTTAGAACACGTCATGACTTGTATTGTCCACACGTACAACGGAATTCTTTTTCTTTTCGCCTTTTCTTAATTTGAATTCAATAAGCTTGACACTCACAATCCCAAATACCGTGACAAAAACTTCAGACACTTGAAGGACCAAGTAAACCCATTCCCACTCAGGTTTATTGGTTCAAAATGCCCAAAGCTCAACAGGAACGGATGAACAGGTTACGGTCAATAGATGGGGTTAGTTAGGATAACAACTTTTTATACGATTCACGAAATCAACATAAAGTTAACTTAAAATTAGAAAATTAAAATTTAGTAGTCTGACTCGTTTAATTAAATAAATTGGGTTATAATTAACTTATATAGTCTTGACTTATGCTTCGATACGACCCAAACCCAACAAATAATGACAAAATTCAGGTATGGAAACAAAATAAGTGGTTAAGGCATCGTTTGTTTTAGCGTAAAATGATTTTCAGAAATTATTTTTCGTGTTTTTTGGTGTTTAGTAGAACTAAAAATAATAGTTAACGGAAACCATTTTCAATTTAACCGAAAAATCATCTTTAATTTCTGTAAAATAGTTTTCTCTTTTTAAAACCGTAAACCACTTTTTGAGTTTGAGCGTCACATTCTCAAATTGGTGGATCACAGCAAAAACACCATCAGACCCCGTCGGAACCCAGTCAGAACTGGCCTGAGACATTGACAAAATCCGCCCAGGACATAGCCAAGATCCCGCTCGAGACATCATCAAGACCCGGTCAAGACTCGCCCGGGACATCGTCGAGACCCGATTGGAACATAGCCCGAACATGTTCGGGACATTTTCAAGACCCTGCCCGGGATGTCACTGGGACCCACTCGAAACATTTTCGGGACCCGTCCTGAACATTTTCGGAATTCGCCCGGGACATTGTCGGGACCCGATCGAGACATCACTAGGACTCATCCGAGACCTGGTCAAGACATCGTTGGAATCCGCCTAGGACATCGCTGGGATCTGCTCAAGACATTTTCGAGACCCACACGGAACATCGTTAGGACCCACCAGAGACATTTTTGGGATCCGCCTGAGACATTTCCAGGACATGCCCAGGACATTGTGGGGACTCACTAGAGACATTTTCGAGACCCGCTCGGAACATCGTTAGGACCCACTAAAAACATTTTTGGGACCCAACCAGAACATCGCTGAGACTCATTCGGAACATTTTTGGGACCCGCGCTGGGCATCGTTGGAACCCGCCTGGAACGTCGTTGGGACATCGCCGGGACCCACTCGGAATATTTTTGGGACTCGCCTAAGACAATGTTGGGACCCGCTCGAGACGTCACGGGGACCCGCTCGGGACATCGTCGAGATCTACCTGAAACATCGCTGGAACCTGCCCGGAATATTTTTAGGACCCGCCTGAGACATCATTAGAACCCACCCGGGACATCGCCGAGATTCACTAGGGACATTTTCGATACCCGCCCGGGATGTCACTAAGACTCGGTCGGGATATCGTCGGGACTCGCTCGAGATGTCACTGGGACCCGGTCGGGACATTGTCGGGACCTGCTCGGAACATCGTCAGGACTCACTTGAGACAATTTTGGGACCGGCTTGGGACATCGCTGGAACCCGACCGGGACATCATTGTGACTCGCCCAGAACATCACTGGGACCCACACAAGACCCAGCCAGGACACCTCCGAGACCTAGTTGGGACCACCCAAACATAGTCAAAACTTGTTCAGGACACTGCTAAGACCCGTCCATGACAATTTATATTAATTTTTTAAAATTTTGCATAAAAAATAATTTTTATATGTTAATATAATTGGTTAAAAATATAAAAAATATTTGCGATTTTTCTTGCGTGCTAAACACCAAAAAATGTTTTTGGTGAAAATTATTTTAAAAAATCAATTTTTTTAAAATTATTTTTTGATAAAAATTATTTTACGATAAAATAAATGAGGTCTAAAAACTAGATGGTGTAGTTGTATTGGGTAGACCACGAGGCAAGCCAATGTCGGGAGAGTTTTAATTGTGACGAAACCAAAGGACATGCATGATTTTCTTCAAAAGAAAGGTCTTGGAAAAGTTGTAGAAATGAAAAATGATACAAAATTAATTAAGACTACGTGCCAAGGAAGCCTAGCCTATGGTTTCGCGGTGATACGACCGTTGAATGAAGAGTGTTAAAAGAAACCTATTTTGACTTGATAAATGTTTATAGAATTAGGTGAGGAGCATACTTGTTGGATGGGTTTTGCGAAAGGAAATCGTTACTTCTCGTTAGATAGATAATAAATTCGTCGTAGACAATTTGTCTTCAATGAAGAGTCATTGGTTGAAGTGCCGAGTAGGTCCTTTCACCGTCCTTGTGTATCTCGATTTTTGACATCTTTAATCCTTTGGTCAGAAGTCGACTAGTCAGATGCATGTAACTTGTTGGGAAATGGTGACTCTTTGATATTTTGGTTTTCCTATGATTTTTTGATGACTGTATACACGCTTGATGGTTGAAGCATTCTCGTTTGATTAAATTTTCTTTTGAATCACATAAGGTGAAAAACGGTTAATGTGTGTTAATTGTTGAAAATATCACATGGTCCATGCTCGGGATGAAGTCAATGAAGTTACCTACTTCACCGACAATGGTGGGGCGGTAGGTGAAAAACCCCCTGACACCCCCGATTTCCCTATACCTATCCCAACCAAAAAGGCTCATATTTTATGAAACAAAAGAAAAGGTAAAAATAGATAACTAAAGGAAAAGATAAAAATAGAGAAACATAAAATGTGAGAGAGCAAGGCTAGATTAATCAGAGTGGACCATAGCCTCATTCTCTCTTAGTGAAAAGCCTCTTTGCAGAGTCTCGGCCTCCATCTTACTCTAATGTACTCCTCTCTTTCACCGCTATCTAGTTCTCTATTTTTACCTTTTCATTTAGTTTTTTGTTCCTTTGTTTTGATTTTGAAAGTCGGATCTACCACACTCCCCCATTCTTCTCTTACCGCACACCTCTCCACCACCCTTCACCTACCCTTGCTACAGTGCATGCTCCCCATACGCCGACGCCCCTTTTTGGTAACAAAAAATTAAGAGAAAAGCAAAACAATAAGCAGAACCAGAACAATGCCAACCGCCTCAAATTATCATGCAATCCCCAAAATCACAGACAATTTCAAAGATTATAACTCTAAGATCAAGATTCCCAACTTACCAAGAACAATGAATAATTAAACGAAGAACCACAAAAAGATACTTAAACTCACCACTTAAAGGATACAGAGTTGTAATGATCACTGCTCAAGAACAATTTTCAGGAGATACAAATAGCCTATAAACATGCTCACCACTTAGAAAAATAGCCTATAAATACATAACACTCCCAAGAAGAAAACTCCTTTTTAAAAAATAAATCAAAAAAAAAAAAACCCAAATGCTTAAACTTTTATTTCTTCAGCTTGAATGAAAAATAACACAATTATACATGCTAAGTTTGAATTGCTCTCCAAGAAAAATAATTGGGAGAAAAGAAAAAGATAAAAATACAAAAATGCAAAAATAACCTTAAAACTTGAGTCACAACAAAATACATGAAGACAAAGAAAAAGAGATAAATATTCCAAAAATAATCCTAAAAAATTAATTGCCTTCATTCACACTCGTGTCACTTTTGTTATTTTGCGGAAGATCTTGGCCTCTTCTAGCCATGCGCCTCTAGATCTCTATACATGGTGCCCCCCTTTTGATGTATAAACCCTTCCATATCCAAATCTGGGCAATTCTATATATTGCCCTTGGTGTTATTTTTCTTTCAATTATTGTAGGGAATCCCATTTTTTATTCTTTCAGTTTTTTTTAGTCTTCTTAGTTCCTTTAAAAGCTGGCCAGAAACTAACATAAATATGAGTGCCTTCAGCTACACTCAATGTCACACATAAGGCCGCTACAACTAGTTCTTCTGGCAGTATTCTCTCTCTCTTGCTTCACCGTGAGAATTCCCTATGGACTATGGATAGAAACTATTGTGTACTGTTGTTAAGGACAATGTACTCTTTTGTTGGTTTCAGTTTTTGTTTTCTTATTTCCCTGTATTTTTTACTGTTTTGGTTAGTCTGTACACCTGGTTGTGTATTCTTTGCTTCAGGTCAGTTTTCGGCTTGTTGATCAATTCATTTTTCGACTAGTTTAGCATAACATATTTCCTTTCATATTCATCAGCTCTTTGTTTTTCTGCACGCAACAAGACCTGTGTAAAGTAATAGAAACCACATCAAATATAGACTAAAAAAAGAAGTCGGAATCCCTAGGCCAGAAAAATAGGGACAATTAGATAATAATTAGATGTGCCAACACAAAAAACAACTTAAGCAAGGACGCTCATTCTACCTCTCTTATCTCATTACAACTGCTTCTAGAAAAAATCATATTCATCTTCATGTTTCGTGTATTAAGTATATGATGTGCTTCCATCATTTCCATGTCTATTAAAAATGATATCATATAACTTAGATGAAAAATAGGGACGTACAATTAGATACTCAAATCTCTAAGCTGCAAACAAGTTGAGCTGAGCCAAGCCAGCTATTTTATAGCTGAAGCTTGGCCTCATCAAAATGCAAAATACTTGCTGGATTTGTTAGAGCGTCCAACTTGAAAGTTAAAAACTGTTGGATGTGGGTTAATAGTGTATATCAAGCTTGTAAATACAAATGGCATTAATATTCCCCCTGCATGTGATGTGAAACAAATGAATCAACACACAGGAAACTGATAAATAGTCTACTTTGAAGGAGCCATGACTTCCAAAATATAATAATCTATATTATATTTAATAATATTCAAGCTTATTTTTTTATTCATCGTTATTCTCTTAAATAAAAAAAATAGAGGCTATATATTACAATAAGTCAATTAGGTCTAGCCGTCATAGCTAAGGGTCTTAGTTAGGAAAAGATCCTTACTAATAGCCCATGCTTTATTCGAACTATCTCTTCCTTATTAAATTAAGAAATAAAAGGGTAGATAATAAACATATCTTTTTCCTTTTTTTTCACTACCTACTCCCCAAGAAAATGATTACATCACCCTCATGTGCAGGCTTGCCCAATAACATTGCAGGCATTGCACATGCAAAGTAAAGAAATTACCGGAATTGGGGTTACTCGATCGACTTGGACCTTGGACCTCATGTACAACTAAGCTCTAATATCATGTCGTGTTGATGGCTAGAAAGAGGATGGAAAAGATTGTGAGAGCAAACCCGTGATTAGTGGGCTTCTCATTTACATACATTATAACACATGTAAAAGTACAACATTGCCCTGCCATACATATAATCTAATAGGAAATATTACAATTGATTAGCCAATTACTGTGTCAGATTTTGTAACCAGTATATATAGAGAGAGAAGAGGTGCCAGGGGGAAGGTGGTGGAAAAATGCTATTTTAATCTTAAAAGCTTAAGCTGATAAAAATAGGTAAATTTAATCATTTAATTAATATTTTAACATTCTCCCTCACGTGTGGGTTAGGTAAAGGTAAATGATAGAGTTAATATTAATATTTGAACTCAGGATATTTGACTCTGATATCATGTTAATTAAATTATCACTTATCCTAAAAGCTTAAACTGATAGGAAGAGGTAAATTTAATCATTTAAACAATACTGTAACACTTCTTCTCACGTGTGAACTCAGAATATATATAATGTGAAGAGAGTTTAGTAGTTAACTGGCCGGCAATCTTCTTTACCATTATCCTTCAGATTTCAATACTGTAATATGGGCAACAATTATTCATGGTCTCCGAACTTGTATCTTCTTGTTTGGGTGGTTCAAACATGCATATTTCTTAAGATGGATATATCTGGTGTTTCCACGTCATGATCACATTTGGATGATTTTGGACATATTTACTTTAATTATATTACCAATAAATCGATAGATCGAAATTCTTCAAATATTTGCAAGAGGTGGGATGTAAAGTCTTTAAATTTGGAAAATTTCTTTTGGACAAATTAAGTTTTTCTTTAAATTGGGTTGGCAAAAACTCTTCTAAATCTAGCTATTAAAGTGACATCTATCTTTAGAACATGTGATCTTTAAAAATACATGCAAGAATTACATGCTCTATTAAAAAATAATATAACCTTTTAAAAAATTACATGTTCTAAAAATAAATATCAATTTCATCCCATCCTATTTGAAAAATTTTGTTAATTTTTTATGGTACGTTTGGTAAGTGGAATAAAAAAATTGAAATAAAATAGTCTTTGGTGTTAAAGCTATTTTTATAGCCATGAGGAAATAACTATTTATTAAATTGAGGAAATAGTTATTCATCTCAAATTGAAAGGAATAACTATTCTCTCAATTTAAGGAATAATTATTCTCTCATAGCCATGAAAATGGCTATTACAAAGCTAAAGACTATTTCAAAAAATAATCATTCCGCATATCAAACATAATTTTCATGTTTGTTAGAAGGTTTTAAATCTCTACGAAGAGGGTCTTACCAATAGGCTTCTTCTAGTGAAATAAACTAATCACTGTTAGCATCAACAAAGCACACAATCCACTCAATTTAATCTTCCGTACTAAATATATTTTTATTCAAGGATTCCAGCCACTGCATTTTCACTTGGGTGTAGATCAAAATGTGACAGCTTGGACCATTAGTACTAAAATAAAGGCATGCAAATCAGATTTCCACCACTAGAAGCTAAATGGATGGAAGAGTACAAGAGTTGTTCTTGTCGGATGCAACTTTGTTCTAACAACTATTCCACTTGAAAAAGTTGGAAGATAGAGGAGAAAAGACGAGCTTGCCACTCCTGCATGAAGATTATTATTGTCAGTTGTTACGTTAATTAATACATGTATTTTCCATTCTTCTTAGGGTATGTTTGATCATATATATTTTGCTTTGTGGTAGCTATATGATGAAGTCATTAGTGAGCAAAAGAAAACAATTAGGGCCCTTTTTCGATGTTTATTTGTCTTGTTAATTTTTCGAGTTTTTTTTTTTTTAATTTTATTTTCTTTTTGTTCTTAAGCATATTCAATTATTTGATAAATATTATAATACTGCTCACAGTGAATGCCTGACGCGTGGCAGTCTCGCAGTCTGTTTAATATCCCCGACAATTTGATATAGGGAATTATATATTAGTTTCCATTAAAGTTATATAGCCTTACTTTGGATCTGGCTTTTGTGCTTAACTACAGTCTACATAACATCTGCTATAGGAAAATTAAGGGCCCAAATTTAACTATAGCAAACGACAACGTTTATTACGGTTTTGTTTTTGACGCCCTGCTCATGACTGGGCAATGGCAATCTTGAAGTTGATTCCCAATGGCGGGAGATGAAACCTTCAAGGTGGATATCTGGTTGTAAAGTTCTGAAACCTTCTTTCTCTCTTTCGGCAAGTTTTGGCTAATTCACGCCCCTCCCTCCACATACGGTGTGTAAGAAATCAAAAATTGGATCGTCTCTATTACGTGGGCCCTGAATGTCTGTGACTGTGAGAGAGAGGGACAGAGAGAAGAATGACCACCGAGGCGAAGAAAAATCTTATTTTTCCTGATGGTGGTGACAGTTAACGAGAACAAAAAACTTATTTTTTTCTGATGGTGGTGACAGTTTACGAGAAGACAAAACCACCGAGGGGAAGAAAAAACCTATTTTTTCCTGATGGTGGTGACAGTTAACGAGAACAGAAACCCACCGAGGGGAAGAAAAAACTTATTTTTCCTGGTCGTGACAGATAGTGAGAACCAATTTAAGTCGGTGTATCTCCCTATAAATTCGAAGGACATTTTCTTCGTCGTCTACAACCAAGAGAGGCTAGTAAATATGCTCCACGTAGTGATCAATGTAATGCTTTTCCTGTTGAGCATTATCATGCACGCATATGTCTCAGTCTCTCTATCTGCCACCTACAGCCAAAGTCTCGTCGTGGGTCACAACGCCCCTCCTTCACTGGAGTCACGGAAGATGGTTTCTGTACCTCCATCGACACCCAAACAAAGCATCAACATCTCCCCCTCAAGAACCAATGAAAGTGCCATTGTTGTGGTTCACAACACGACTCCGTTGTTGAAGTCACGAAAGATGGTTCATGTACCTCTATCGGCACCCAATATTATCGCCTCATCCCCCCCTCAACAACCAATGAAAGCGCTGTCGTCGTGGTTCACAACGCAACTCTTTCACTGAAGTCAGGGAATATGGATCTTGTAGCTCCATCGGCATCTAATTCAGGCACCAACATCCCCCCCTCAACAACCAATGAAAGCGCCGTGGTCGTGGGTCACAACACCGCTCTCTCGCTGGAGTCACAGAAAATGGTTCATGTACCTCCATCAGCACCTAATTCGAGCACCTACAACCCCCCTCAACAATCAACGAAGTCACTGTTGTCGTGGGTCACAACGCCGCTCCTTCGCTTGAGTCACAAAAAATGGTTCATGTACCTCCATCGGCACCCAATCTGAACACCTATATCCACCCCTCAACAACCAACGAAAGCGCTGTCGTCGTAGGTCACAACGCCGCCCCTTCGTTGGAGTCACAGAAAATGGTTTTTGTACTTCCATCGACACCCAATTTGGGCACCTACATCCCCCCCTCAACAACCAATGAAAGCGTCGTGGACGTGGGTCACAACGCCCCTCCTTCGCTTGAGTCACAGAAAATGGTTCATGTACCTCCATCGGCACCCAATGTAAGCACCTATATCCCCCATCAACAACCAACGAAAGTGCTGCTGTCGTGGGTCACAACGCCGTTCCTTTGTTGGAGTTACAAAAAATGGTTCATGTACCTCCATCGACACCCAATCCTGGCACCTATATCCCCCCGTCAACAACAAATGAAAGCGTCGTGGTTGTGGGTCACAACGCCGCTCCTTCGCTGGAGTCACAGAAAATGGTTCATGTACCTCCATCGGCACCCAATCCAGGCACCTACATCCCCTCCTCAACAACCAATTAAAGTGCAGGACATTAAGTCATGGGTTTTGATAGTGATTGTAATTTGTTAAGAGCTGATGTTATATTTAACGGAGGTTTAGTCTTGTTCTGCAGAAAGAAGGATGAGGTGTAGTATTGTTCTGCAGAGGGATGGTATAAAGTTGATGGTGGTAGGAGTCTTTCTGTCTTTGTTAGAAGTTGCTGGTGTTAATTAGCAGCTGCGATCCCAGGTTTTACCGGAGTGTTTGGTTGTATCGTGGTTTGTTTGTTTACTAATTAAAGAATGTTACTATTTATTATTTTGTGGGTTAAGTGCTAGTAGGATTAGGGTTTTTGTCTGCTATTCCCGCTTCCAGCGTTTTAGTCTCTTTGTTTTGGTCGAATCCAAAATTTTCCAACGGTTTATGGCTTCCACATCAACCAAAATGGTGTCCCCTTGACGCACACAGCAAAAGGACTGAAAAACAGAAGATCACAATGGAGTCTTCTCCACAGCCAAATCGTTCAACAATGACAAACCAATATTATTTTTGCTAAAAGCAGTTGCGAAGAAGAAACCCTAATAATTGTTTTGCATAATTTGGTGTTCCAAATTGGTTTTGGTTTGTAAGTTGCTGGTTGCACAGCTTTGAAAGATGAATTAGTTTTCAAACTAATTACTTCTATATCTCTCTCTATCTCTCTTTCACTTTTGTCACTAAAAGACAAAGAACAAAAAGGCCTTGGGGAAGAGTGAATAAAATTCTTCTTCTTAACGTGTTGTAAAACACCTTACAATGCTCAAATATATAGGCATATGAAACCAAACGTATATGGCCTCTCTTCTCCTTCTTTATTGTAATAAATAACAAAAACTCCTTTAATTAAAACTTAAGTTGAGAACCCATAAGGGCACATCAGTTTAGAAAACTAAAGGCCCTTATTTATTAACAAAAAAACCTTTATGACTTCTACGGTTTAGAGAAAAAAAAACTTTATTACATTTTGATTTGTTGAGTTTCCAACAAGCTTTTGATCCAGTTGATTACTGGAATGTTTGTATCAATTTGTTTTCATTAGTAAAAATCTCATTCATCTAAAAAAAAAAAAAGAAGAAGAAAATCTTGTGTCATACGTCCTCTCCTTTATCATTGCATATGATGTTACATATGTTGAGTTTATATTGCGCCGGGCTCTCTACTCATCTTAGTTCTTAAGATCACTTTTCAAACAAAACCTAAGTTTAGAAAGATATATAAAAGTATCTTGGTTGAGTTGCTACTGCAGAGCTTAAGAACACAATATGAAACAATTGCAAACTGATTTCAATTCATTTAGCTAGGATAACAATTCCAGTCGCATCGAACACCGGAATCTCCTCGGCGCGTGGACCATTGGCGATAGGGGCTCTCCCACGAGCTGGTGGCGAAGTACAATCGTAGGTGCAGACACCCAGATTTAGGCGATCTTGAATTCTCTCCCAAAATCTGTTGATAGTGTGGGTCTAAGAGGAAAGGGAACGAGAGCTCATACGGGAAGATGCAGAGGAGGTAGGAGGGACGGTACCTGCGGCGGAGGGAGAGCGACAGGTAGAAGAAGATGAAGGTCGGTTGCGGTGTCTAGATTGGGTCCCCACTTTCAAATCCCGTCTGATTGACCGTATAACGCGGGGATTCTCGCACGCGAGAGTATTTTGTGGACGTCAGGCTGTTATTTTGTTTTTTTACTTTAATTAAAGAGAAATGTTAAATTTACAAAAAAAAAAAAAAAAAAATCTATAAAAAAACCTCTTATTAAAGTGACGTGGCAAACGATAATTGAATTATGTGGCATACGATAATTAAATTTCTCAAAATTTGAATTCATCTTATCATATCGTGCCACATTATTTTGTAAATTTTTTTTTTAATAAAATATTTTATAAACTTAATTAGCATTCTTCTTAATTAAAAATAGTTGATAGATGCGATCAACTGTAATTATTTTACTTAAACTTGATTATAGTAGAACTTACTTATTGAAAGCATTACATAAGAGGCCTAAATGGTGAGATTTTTCTTTTTTCTTTTACACGCACATCTCCAAGGGAAAAAAAGAAAGAAAGACATTTCAAGTAGGGGTGGCAATTTTTGACACGACCCGCGAACCCGACACGAAAAAAGCGGGTTTGGGTTTAGGCTTGACGGGTTAACGGGTAAACGGGTCAACCCGTTTATGACCCGGTTAGTTAACGGGTCTAACGGGTCAACCCGGCGGGTTAGCGGGTTGACCCGTCTGACCCTTAAAAAAAAAAAAAAAGAAAGAAAAAAAGAAAAAAAGGGACCTAAACTAAAACTAAAACC